>JAZHYW010034358.1:0-33531 GCA_037355805.1 Ixodes ricinus | reverse complement strand
ACAGCATTAATTGGACGGCAGAAAATTTATCCGATACGATTTATTTAGACATAATAATATGTTTTCACACAGATTTTTTTATAAGCGCAGGAGATTGGCATTATTTATTTCGTCTGAAGAAAGCATTATGAATATTTTAGTCCCATTGACTCAATGCAAGAAGCGATTACAGTAAATGCGTTGCCTGAATCATTCGTACCGCAACGAGTTAGCAATTTTAGGCTGTTATACGGGCACCTGCTCAATCTCTTTTGGAACCTGCAGATGTACAACACTTGTGGTCTTGTAGGTTTTTCCAACGACATCAAAAATTTATTCTGCGTTTGATTTATGCAATGTGCAACTTACTGTTGTCTCAGCCCAATGAAGTTGTACGCATCAATATTACCCTAGTTACAGTTAGAAGGGGCGATAACGATTTTTGTGATTTGCGCAAATACCGCTTAGAACGAATCCTGTCGTTAATGACCTATAAAACAGTGTTCGGTTTTTCTCTCTCACGCAAAAAGAAGTTGCAGACAAAAAAGAGAAAACGAGCAGCGTTCACCTCAACTAGCAGCCGGAACAAGAGTCCACGTGATCTGGCGCTGATTCTATGCCGCCACCGTTGATCATAGCCACGCGCTGAGTCGGCACTGCGGGGACACGCGCCGAGTTCCAGACATTGTTACGGTTCGGCTATTTGTGCCATTGCAGCGATTGGACACGGACCACTCCACTACCCGAATGCTTCTCGAGCTACTGATTATCCGAACCTTAATCGAGTGCTCACGCAATGCGCGTCCAACCAGGAGCCGCACTAAAATACTGGGCCACAAAGGCGTTATGTTTTTGCCAGAACTGGAGATTGAAGCTAACGCAAGCACGCTGGGGTTCCATTTCCCACGTATTTTGTCAATAAAGGCAACGTGGGCGTTATTTTGTTTACATCCTACTACTAGAAGCTCGTTACATGGCACGTAAACAGCGTCTCGGAAATAATAATAATAATAATAATAATGATGGTTTATTTTCCAGTGCCCACAAACAACCTAGCGTTCTATTGTGTGGTGCACAAACATGGGTGAAGTATTATACATTTAAGACAAAATACAAATTATCGAAGACAAACTAACAACAAACACAAGCAAAAAAAAAAAAAAAGATCAAGGCCCGGGCCCGGAGGGGCTCTGCCCCCCCTGGATCTCACCAGGGGGGCACGAGCCCCGTTGCCCCCCCATAGTCTACGCCTATGCCGATGGGGATGCATCCGTTGGCTCCAAATCGCGATTTTTTTAAGGGAAGTAGTAGGTAAGCACTGAATTTGGCTGGCGCTTCAATGAGGCGGCCTTGGTGATGTATATCATCGTGGACTCTTGAATTCGCGCACCGATCGGTCTTAACAATTATTTGTTTGACTTGCACCGTGGAACGGGCGCACAATGAGCAGTACCAGTAAAGTAAATGCTCTACGAAAGATGAAAATCGGCAGTTTGTTGTGTAGCTCGAAGCCCGGATGTCAATGCTGATGTGAGGGGCTGGCGCACCGAATTCGATCGCTTCTGTGAAGTGCACGAAAAGTCGGCCTGGCGGAAAGGAAGAAATAAATATAAAGATAAAGAACGAGACAGAAAAGGGAAAGAGGAAGAGTAAGAAAATGCACAGCAAGAGAGAGAGAAAAACGTAAAGAGAACACGGAAGGAAAACTTTACGCCTCCTCCCTCTTTGCAGGGGACGGCCAACAAATCATTTTAAAACACCCAATCGATCCACAGCCTACAGGGTGACCCCCGTCCAATGGCCAATTGCAAAGAACATGAAGTGACACTTAGGCAAAGGCATATTATTCCTCGTTTTTTGGTCGGTTTGTGTCGAAGCGCAGCTGTATCGTCGGAAGGATCGCTCCAGGCGGCGGGGGAGGACCGGAGTGGAGGGAGTGGAGGGAAGCGCCCGCTCTCAGGGGAGGCCCTAACAAGCGTCCCCTACTCCTCGCTAAGCCTTTTTGGACGACCTTTTACTGACGCCCAAGATCTGTGCCTGAACGATGTGTCTGAAATTATCTCGGCATACTCAGTGCAGGAAGAAAGCAAACACATAGCAAATATTATGGCCATTTGCAAACGTCAAATGCGCTTTGAATAATTTCGTTCGTTTTGCGCACCGGGGTTCATGCCCGTCCGGCGCACTTTCCACCGAATGGTGCGACATTCTTCACACAAGTGCTCGACTTTTGCTTTCTTAAAACGGTTTGTACGTGCGAATGTGCCTATATGATTGCAGGATAACTTTATGCGCATACGCGATGTCGAATATTAGTGAAATGCAAGCGGTTGGGGACTTCACGAATTCGTGCAGTGCTGCGGGGCAGTACAGATAAGCGATGAGAAGTGTGTTCAAATGGAGCTTTTCAATGGCGCCTCCGAGTTTTACCTCGCGTACTCAGGCGTATTAAGAAAAACAGTAATTGCAAAAAGTTATATTTCGTCTATGGACGCACGAAACAAACAAACTTCCTGATCAACCAAACTAATGTAAAGGCGCGAGCTCGATCTATGCATACTTATTGGTTGTCTACAGCTTGTTGATTCGTACACAAGCAAGATCCCCGAGCTTCGCAGCGTCGAGATTCCCAGCACTGGCTAGTCCACATACCTCGAAACGCTAACAGAAAGGCTCAAGTACAAAAATACAACAAGCATGCGTTAAGACAAGCTATACGTCTCGGGCTTGTGCTAAAGCTTCGAGGTCTGGCCATTTAGGTTAGTTTAGAGACCACAAATGACGCTCTCGGGACCAGAAAACATAAAATAACGGCCGTTTATAGTTCACGCTCTGTGTATAATCTCTTGTCGACGTGTCGATCGAAACCGAAACCATGGCACTCTCCTCCCTGGCCAACTAGTTCCCAGAGTGCAACGCGCGCCGTGTTGCATGCAGGGCTTTATGGAAGTAGTCTATTGGGAAGCACGGGGTGCACTGGTCCCCATGCATGGGAGGCTGCCGGGTGTGGTCTTGAGTCGTAAACCTTACCAAACATATCGGCTTTGGCCTGCTCATTGTGTGAGCGGCCGGGTTCGTGGTAGCGCCCATCTTCACGGCAGTTTCTTGCGATGTCCGTCGAGGAGAGCGTGGGGTCTTTTGTGTTTTATTTTGGTTGTCCGTTTAAGAGAGCGTGTTGTTGTTCTGCTCGTATGCTTTTATGACCGATCGTCTGCCAGAAAAAAATAGCGTGGGAATCTGGGATCCTGTTTGGTTTTGGAGGACGGAAAGTGCCGGGCAGCCACGTCTGGTCGCGCCCAACATTGTCAATGTACTATGTTAAATAAATCTATCTACGTTAAAGTTTAATACCACCCGACTGAACTTCACTTCGCAACGTGTTCGTCATCAGGCCCCTTGTTGCAAGTGGCCGAACACCGTCTACATCAACGACCTTCATAACTGTGACACTCCCGTATCTTCGGTAGTACAACCGGCCAGAGCCCACTCGGCGCCACGCCAAGTCCGTTCACGACAACTACTTCGCACCTTCGTAGTTTCGCTAGTGCTCCAGTCCGCCGTCTCGACGGCGCCCAGCCGCGGCCCCTCGGCCAAGTCACAATAGGTTGGGAGAGGAGGCGCCGGGGACCAGCCTATCTCCGAAATCCAAATCCTTCAAACCCCTCACAAAGCAGGCCCGCCGTAGAAAAGGCATGACCCCCACGAGACTAGCGTAAGTCGGCGAAGGTCACACGCGCGAAGCGCGCTGAACTGAACGTATCACCTTCAAGAACATTTCCTGCAAAAATACGCAGTAAATGTATAACTCGATCCTATAGATGGTTCGAAATGTGATGACGCACGCAGTCCATGCAATCAATTCATATAAAATCCTTCTGAAAAATATTTTTGGAAACAAATATGAAAGTTGGTGTGTAACGCATATCTCAGCTTTTTTTATACAACATTCCAGACTACCCGCGCTACACAAAAACGAGAAAGCGTTATGATAACCTAAAGTGTGGAGGCTTTTTCTCTAACAGTTGGGGACAGAATGCGATTCAAAAATGACACAGCGGTTAACTGCTGGATCCCAACGTCCCGCTTCGTCTTTTGGGGGGTTTATTTCTTCAAATAAGAAACATGTCTGAACATAGAATTAATAATGATTTTATATCTCCTACAGTAGATAGAGAAATTCAAGGAAAATAAAATATACGAATGTACACACCGCGACACCGGCGATATTTCATTTTGCTAAAACAGCGTGTCGAGGGACGCAAAATTTTAACACCTAGGGTGGGGCCTGAGATGAGCCCGTTTTACCGCATAAGTAATTGAGAAAATAGTGTAATTTTTCAATGTACTTACGATAAAAAAATCCGGACCTGACTCCTTCGTACTAATGGCGAATTCGCGTGGTTCTTTCTGCGCGCTCTCGAGCGCTCTTTCCAGAGCGCGCGAAATCGGGTGGTTGAAAGAGAGTGCTGTCGCCTGATCGGGTGGTTCATTCCGAGGGCGCCTCTCCCTCTCAGAGCGCTCCCTGGTACTCCGTCTGTAGCCGCGGAGTGCGGAGCGGCGCAGGCGTCACGTGGTACTTGGACGGTGATCACGTGGTTTTGTTGACGATGGCCGGCGGTGGTCTGGGGTCCAGCATGACGGCGATTGATATCTGGTTCAACAAAGTGCTTGTGCATTCGACGGTGCGAGGATTACAACGGACGGGACGACATTCGTTTGCGACCGTAACAGGAAAAGTCGACGTGTGAAGTATTCCCAGTGCTTTCACGAGATCGTTCATCTCACGGCGGTGAATCCGCTAAGCCTAACCGACGACGAAACAGCTCGCAGAGCTCGCCGCTGTTTTACCGGGTTTTGGGGTCGCTTCAAGACATTTTCAGGTTTGGTTAAAGTGCGTTCAAAGGTTTGTGTTGTAAAATAAAGGGAGAGCCGAATATAATTCACTGTGATTTGTGTCACATTGCGATGCTTGCACGATATTTCGCCGTGAGAAAAATGCGGTTTATTAACTATTTTATATTTGCCTGCTCTGTCGTACGCATGACCGCTATCGCAGCGCGTTCACTGTCGAAAACGCGATGAGTTGACAACTGTTTCCAAGCGTTGGCTTTCGTTCTGTTCTGCAAAAATCAAATCGCATACTGCTGTTTTCTGTTTTTTTTACATGCCGATGCGTAAAACAATTTACGTCACAACCGTTATTTCATCACGTTGCGAGCGTAAATTTTGCTCAATCGTCCACCGTACGCTGTAAGATCGTGTTGTTTTTAATGCATTACCAATGTCAAGAAATTTTAATTCCGTGACTGGTCTGAGAATCTCGGAGCGCTCTGAAGCCAGCAGTTGTGATCGGCTGAAAAGGATCCCGAGTAGCTCTGGCGGCGAGGAGGGGGCGCTCTGCTGAATCGAGGTCAGAGGCGAGAGGCGACCACGCGAATTCACCATAACTCTGTCACGTTGTTTGCATCATCGTCAACGCAATGGGGGCGAAGGGGTTCCGATTGACCGCTACAGAACTCGGGGGGGGGGGGGGGGCGTTAGGATCCTCAATTTTCCCTCCCTCCTTCCCCCCCCCCACCCTGCCGTGGGTGCGTCACTGCGGGAGACTGTACACACGCGACATTGTTAGTGTGAATACGATCATCGGCGGTTTTTGCATTTTGCTCGGACAGTGTATCGAGGGGCGCAAGGTCGTGACACCTAGATTGGTGCATCAGATGAGCACTTTTCACCACATAGATAATTTTGGTAATAGTGTGTCACCTGTCAATGTAAGATTCTATATTGCGGATATGACTTCGCTCGTGCCGTGCACATCACCAGTGCAGCGGCGAGGGGGGGAGGAGGAGGGGAAGGGGCGATGAATTTATTTACCCTTAAAGGTCCTCGATGCGAACATTACATTAAAAAATCGTCAAAATATGCGTACAAAAAATTTTTTTCTCACGGAGCTTTGGGGGGGGGATGGCCCCCCCGCCCGTGGGTGCGTTACTGCGTACCGGCATGTAAAATAACGCTTCTAATCCACTTTAGACTGGTCCACAGACATCGGTTTCTCAACAGTCACGCTGCGATTTACTACAGAGCTGTGGCTAGGTGGTAGAAGCATGGAGTGGAGGAGGGGGAGGAATGCCGCGGCCGCGTGCATGGCCGGGGAGAAACGCTTCTCCGTGTTTCTTCTGTTTCTTACCCAGAGTGTAAAATATAAGGAGGCCAGAATGACCTTGCCTAGTCCGTCTCGCCCTAGCCGGTCGGATCTTCGAGATGACGACTTTTGTAGATAAGGAGCCGAGCCCCGAGCCCCGAGCCCCGAGCCCCGAGCCCCGAGCCCCGAGCCCCGAGCCCCGAGCCCCCGAGCCCCGAGCCCCGAGCCCCGAGCCCCGAGCCCCCGAGCCCCGAGCCCCGAGCCCCGAGCCCCGAGCCCCGAGCCCCGTATTACTGATTCATTCACTACTCCTGCGATAGCCAGCTGGCACGCCGACGCACCTTCGCTCGCTGCTACCGCCGTCGAAGCTCGCTGCTGCTTTCTCGACGCGTGTTCTTTCTTTTCTTGTTTGTGGCACAAGTTCGCCGATTAATCCTTTATTAAGGCGAAAGCCTTATATCTCTTCGTTCAGTCGACCTTCAAAGTCCTTGAGCGAAAACACGTCGGCGACACGAAAGGTACCAATGAAACGGCGCTAAAAGTGTGTCGTCAAAGAGCGCGCTGTCCTCGAAGGTTCGCTATCACCGGGACCACAGGCGACGCCATGATCCGAGTGAGCCAATGAAACGGCGACAAAAATGCGTCGTTAGAGCGCGCTGTCTTCGGAGGTTCGATGTCACGTTTACATCGGCGCTTGGGCTTTCGCCTTCAAGCCGTCTTAGGGATAACATAAGAGACGCCGTAAATATTTCTCAGTTCATTATTCATCATCGCGTCGCCTTCGTCCGCGAAAATATCAAGAAACAAACTTACCTTCTTAAAAAAAATCGTTACAAATTATTTGTTGCGCGTTCGCAGACGTCATGACCGGGGTCGCCTAGTTTCATTCCATTTAATTTGTTACCTAGCGCCCTCTGGGGGCTTTACATAAGGTTGGTCAGACATCAAGGTATATAAACTTAACACCATGGACTAGAAAAAACGAAGGTTAGGTTGTTTACATAATGTATACAGAGCGGCAAGTGCGAATCGGAATTTGATGGGGTCCTGTATGACTACAACGCCGTCGGGAAGTGAGCAGTAAAAAATCGACAACTGTAAAGGAAAGAATTTTGAGAGGTTAGTCCTAGGAGTGGTGTGGTGAAGTTTCTGTGAGTTGTCTGTGCGTGATGAGATATATCTGGCGGCTCTACAATATTTATCTTTCTTTGAAGGTGAACTGGTGTAGGGCAACCAATCGTGATATATTACTTCAGTCTGCAAAAAGAGCAATGTTATTTTGTTCTTTTAGTGCTGTGGTACTTGTATGGGTGTAATTGCGGAGGATAAAGCGAGTAGCTCGATTTTGTACAGTTCACAGCTTATCAATTTTTTTATTTATTTATTCGTGACCTGCATTTCGCCCTGAGGGCATTATTGTAGGGGGTAACTTGCATGTAAACACAACAAATATACAAATGGAAATGCACAAAATATCAATACATGCTGACATCTGCTACAAATACTACAATGCGCAATCACAAAAGAAAAACAAATTTAACACAACATACTATAAGCTGCTAACATCAGCACAATGCAAAACAATGCATTTCTCATGAATCATTCTCGTGTAAGTAACGACTTAAAAGAAAATCAAAAGTTTCATCCGAAGCCGAAACCACAGCTTCGGGGAGTTTCCACTGATTTATTGTTCGTGGGAAAAATGACGATTGAAAAACAGATACCGGCATGCTATTTCTCGTATTTTCTTCGTGTGGTCTAATCTCTGGGAAGTAAAAGTAGGGTTTTTAGGTAGATGTTCCTATCAATGCCAGTACATTCACAAACCACTTTATTCAGAAAAGAGTATAGTTGATAACCTCCGGCGAAGTTCGAGCGAGTCCCATGACAATGATTTTTTTAATGCCCTGACATCGATATCGAAATTACAAGAGTTAGTAACAAAACGAACAGAGCGATTTTAGATGGCCTCAAGTTTATTAATTAAGGTTTTAGTGCCGGAATCCCATACTACAGCCGCATATTCTAAGAGGGAACGTGCGTTAGGAATGTAGAGTATTTCTTTGGCGTCACGAGGTGCGTGTTTAAAGTTTCTCTTGATAAAGTTAAGTACACGTCCTGCTTTCATTGTTATAAATTCAACATGATTACTCCACGCTAGGTTAGATGCAAAAATAACACCCAAATACTTCACATCCTTCACCAAGGTAATCTGATTTGCATCTAGATAGTAATTAGTCTGAATGTTTAGACGCTTTCTGCTAAAGCGGATACAATAGACCGATCTCACCAGCCAGTTTGACTACGCCACCGCTGCCGCAATGCATCGAGGGAACTTTAGTCTTTTTGCACGTGCGACAACCTCACTGGAGCACTGCGCGTGTACAGCACGAGAAGGCAAGAACCCTCGCGTGCACGGCCGTCTGCCTCCTGAGAACTACAGTTATGGCGGCGTCACGCATGCGCCGAACGCTTAGTGAGATCGGTCTATTACACTTTGCAAAATTCAGTTTCATTTTCCATATGTTGGACCATGTTAGTATTTGACCAAGATCAGTTTGTAAAGCGGCAGCATTGTCCTGGTTATTCATGTCCCTGTATAACACACAAGGTAGGACTGATATGGGCTCCAGATTCCAGATGCTTATTCAAGCTTCGGTCGAATGAGAGTTGAGTATGCGATCAATTTTGTTTCTCGTGATGCCATATATGGATGCCGTCTTAGAAAGCTCAGGGTTTTGTGGTGGCTCACTCTTCTACCGTTGTCGTACTTGCGGCCCACCAATTTTAAAAGCTTCCTCACAGCACACGACCCCCCCCCCCCCCCCTCCGCTTTTTGAGGTAGCACTGCATTACACACGCGTGAAGGCCAGACAAACCACAAAAACAGCTAAACTTTCACAAAAAAAAAGAAAAAAAAAAAACACGACGCTGAAGAATTGAAGCAACCGACCACGCACAAACACTAGGGGCCCATATATAGGGCGAAGGTAATTCTGAACAATCACAAAACCAAAATGTATATCTATTAAAGGTTTAACAGATTCGTGCTACAGAACAAGATGCCGAAGGAAAGAGTCTTATTTTTGCTAGGCCGCTTTATCTTGCAACGTGGTCCAAAGGCAGCAGCAGCATATCCTCGGGGTAAGGAGAAGTTATCAGTCCGAACTCGTCGTTCCGTCACTCGGAAAGATGACATGACGCACCACACAGAAACTACACGCCGAACGTGGAAACGAACTTGAATACCCTTGCGCCTATGCGTAGTGAGAATATGAAGGCTCTTCGGAGTTTTTGATGTTCCGTGCAACGAAGAGATTAATCCAATAAGGAATTGCGTCGGATGCCACCTCGACATACAAAGCAGAAAGCAAGACGGACTTCATCGCGTCCGTGAGCGACGATTTTCGCAAAGTGAGGAACACTTCGCCAAAAATAAGGAAATTTTAGGCGTCCAATGCAAGCGAAAGAAACATGAAGCGCCCGTCGCCCTCTGTCCGGAGGCCCTATTTCAGAACGTCCAAATATCGCAACTTTCAGCGATGGTGGTACCGCGGTGTGAGAATCGCGTTCCCTAGCTCCTGGATGATTGGCCTCATAATAAATGGGCTTGGCTACACCTTCATGACGTGAAAGAATAACGTAAGGCTCTAGTACTGCTCGTGTATAGCAAAACAAAAATTACTTACGCGCTGTCGACCCAGCATCGTACCGCTGTTCTACGACGATCATCCAGATGACCGCCATTTTGATAGGCACCAGTGCGCCCCCTATAGGTCGTGAAAGTTGCGAATACTTCGTTTCAGCTTGGGTCCAGACACAGCCGATGCTACAAGCGCGAGCTCCGGGCTTTCAGCGTCCCTGCCAAGCACGCGCGCTCGTGCAATGCAAGCACTGTTCAGGGCCATATGCTCGCGCTCGTAGCATCGGCTGCGTCTGGACCCGTCTGGACCCAAGCTGAAACGAAGTATAGCGACTCTGCCCTTAACAACGGCGGAAGCTGAGCGCTCGTTCTCTTCACTACGGCGGTTGAAAACATAACTGGGAGCGTCCACTTCAAATGAGCGACCGCTCGGTCTTTACTTCGTTAAGTCCAGGCGCAGCCGATGCTACAAGCGCCAGCATGTGCCCTGAACAGTGCTTGCACTGTACGAGCGCGCGTGCTTGGCAGGGCCACTGGAAGCCCCGCGCTCGCGCTTGTAGCATCGGCTGCGTCTGGACCTAAGCTGAAACGAAATATAGCGCCTTGGAATGTTCACCGCGACATTAAAGTTAAGCGGAGGGCGTCCTGGATATTCTTTTTTTCGTGAACGCAGGCGGCTGCATTTTAATGTGTAGGCACCTGGCAGAAATGAGATGATAAAGAGAACCTGTAAATTGATTTCTAATATAACGAGTCACTATTACCTTTTTATTCGCGGTAATCTCTAGTCGAAAGCACGTAGTTCTGATCACAAAGGGTGTGCGTGAGCGCAGCGCCACCCGTTGCTTACAGGGCAATTGTATTTTTTACAATTCATTTATTATTCATTACATCACTGACATTGCTTTATATTATCAAAGTGTGTCCGTTTTATTATGTTCACTTTGTTTAGATTGAACATTGTATTTCAGTGAAAATAGTTTGTTATACTTTGCCTTGAAATTGCCATCCTTCCCCCACAAATGTTTCGAAATATCCGTTCTCTATATACCTGAGATCAATTTCCGCATCCCCTTCGAATAAACATGAATGAACAAATATTGAATATTTTATTAATTTGAGCACTTTCTATCCCACAAACAATTTTCCCGAAAATATATAAGTTGGATTTGGTCCACGCTTCCCCATTGCTCCGTGCATCGTGCAAAACCGACTGCGTGAGCAGGGGAGCGAGCGGACCCCGTGGGGAGGGGGGGGGCGTAGCTTGGGATTTTTTTTTGGGGGGGGGGGGTTCGACCCCTTGCCCCTCTGCCGACGCCACTTGGGTCACGTGTCTAGTGGTCAAAAATGTGCAACACGGCGAACCAGTTTATCGCAGGCCCTGCACCTCGTTGGAAAAAGGTGATAAAGTGAGAGAGGCGCTGGCGGACGACTTTCGGCTGCCATGACAGTGGCAACAGGACAACAAGGTAGCAACAGGGGTTCTGTGTTTTACAAAGGAGTATGAGTCCAGACGCTGGCCGGAGAGGTTACTCTTTCTGTGGATGCTAGTAGAGGGCGCCACCGCCGCCTTTCCCTGAAGTTCTCGGGCCCCGCCGGCCTCGCCCCGTTGGCTCACGTGAAGCTCTGTGCGATGCCCACCATTTTAATTACATTTCTTTAAAAATAATATTTCATAAGCGTGCCTATTGTTCCCGTGCTTTAATGTTAATTGCTTGTAGTTCTCTAATTGGGTTAATCTTCTATAATCTTCTGGGAGGAGAGTAGCGACGTCTGTGCAAATCCGGGAGGCACAAAGAGGATCCTTATAACAGGGGAGCTCCCTCTTCCCCTCTTCTCTGGTGGTCATCGGAGCGCTCTTTGAATGACGTCCCGTGCGACCCATGTATATCCCTCTTTGTATTCCAAGACCTCCCCCTCCTCAGTTTTTCCTCTTATTGAAATCCGCTTAAAACTCGAACTCAAGAGTAAACCCACATGGCAATAAATAAAAAAAGAATTATATTTTTACGCATTCAATTTTCCTGAGCCTTTACATATATTATTTCCCTTGCAGAAAGCTAAAGTTTCCTTCCAAAGAGGGCAACGTAAATTACCCATGATTGGCAAGTTCGGAGAGTCTAATTCTTAACTTTTCCGTTTTTGTTCTGTGATTCGGTCATAACTTGGGCTCGCTCGTGTTTTCGAATAAATCCGAAAAACTCCGAAAAACACCCACCGGTAAAATTTTTGTCAATTCGGATTTATCCGATAACGGAGAACTGCTCAGATCATCATCAGCCTGAGGGATGTAGCGCAACAGGAGTCCGTCACTGCTCAGTAAGTAAGAGTCGAACTGTTCATCACCCTTGGTGCTGACTGGGCTGGACTCTGCCAGCCAGGGCCAGGCAGTCACTTGTTGGCACAACCCATCGTCGTGCTGGACCTTGAGAAGATCTTCTCTTGAGACCAATGTTGCCCACCGTGAGTCAGGTGGTCCCTGTGTTGTATTAACGACCGCAACCAGACCTGGAATTTCCTGCACGTGCTCCTCAGGAAGGGGGCGCGGGAAAGTGCATCAGCAATTTGGTTTGTAGCACCCGGCCTGTACACAATAGTGTAATCGTATTGTTGCAACGTAAGTGCCCAACGAGCGAGGCGACCAGCGGGGTTCTGAAGTCTTTTTCAGCCATGAAAACGCTAAATGATCACATTGAATTTAGAATGTTGCGCCATCCAAATACATGTCAAATCGCTTTAACGCATACACTATGGCTAAGCATTCCCTTTCTGCAACACTGTAATTACGCTGTGCGGAGTTGAGGGCCTGACTTGCGAAAGCAACCGGGCGAAGTATACCGTCATGTTCCTGCAGTAAAACAGCTCCGACGACGCAATCGCTTGCATCTGTCTGCAAAGCGAATGGTTGGTTTAGGTCGGGAAGATGCAAACAAGCGTTGTCTGTCACTGCCTTCGATAAGGCTATAAATGCGCTTTGTTGATGTTCGCTCCAACACCATTTGACGCCTTTTCGAAGGAGGTGATTAAGCGGCTGAGAAATCTCGGAGCAGTAAGGAATGAAATCCCTATAGAATGCAATCATTCCGAGATATCGCTGTAAACTCTTCACGTCATGGGGGCACGGGTACTCAGTTAGTGCGCGCAGTTTTTCTTCGTTGGGACGGAGCGTGCCGCTATCGACAACAAATCCGAGGAGGTTAATTTTGGGCTCGGCCAATTGAACTTTTCCCGGATTGATTGTTAGGCCCGCGTTCCGCATCCGCTCAAGCACGATAGTCAAGTGTTCGAGATGCTCCTCGAATGTACGCGAGAAAACAACAACGTCATCCATGTATGCCATCGCGAATTCGTACTTTGCGTTTCCGAGCACAACGTCCATCAGACGTTGAAAGCTCGCTGGCGAGTTGGACAAGCCAAAAGGCAAGCGGGTGAACTCGTACAGCCCTCTGTGGCAAATGAAAGCGGTTTTCTGCACGTCTAACGGGTGCACCTCGATCTGAAGGAATCCGCGCGGCTGCAATCCAATGTGGTAAACACTGTCGCGTTACCGAGCGCGTACATTATAGAGGAAATGCTGGGAAAGGGTAACTGTCCCGTACAGACACTTCGTTAAGCCGTCTGTAATCTACGCAGAGTCTGGCAGTTCCATCTTTTTCGGAGCGAGAACGACAGGAAATGCCCAAGGGCTCTTTGACTCACGTACTGCGCCGGTGTCCAGCATCTCCTGAAGAGCCACGTCCAGGAGTTCTCTTTTGTGCACGCTGATGGGGCGTGGATTGCATCTCCAAGGCGGTGCGTTACCGGTTTCAATCCGATGCAGCAGGATGTCTGTCTTTCCTGGTCGCTCCGTGAACATCGAAGAGAACGGCCGCAGGACGTCCTCCAGCTGTCTCTTTTGGAGGTCAGTGCCCGGACACTTCTGCAGGGTATCCGAGATTTCGGATGGTAGGGCATGCAGCTGCAGGCGTTGTGAAGTGGGCTGGGAGGGTTGGGCCAGTGATGCAATTCTCTCGTCTGGTGAACGGAGTCAGGTCCGCCTGGTTTCCCAGACGATAGCCGCCACCAGGGAAGTCAAGCGTCATGCTTACGCCTGCGATAAAATCTCGACCCAAGATCACGGGTACGGCGAGTCCCGGGAGATACAAAAAGCGCTGACGCCGTTTCTTTTCATTAAATGAAATTTTAAGCCTTACGGCTCCGTCCGCCGATATTGTTGACCCGGAGGCTAACTGCAGACGTGTGTCTGCCGAACGAAAGATTATTTTTGATATTTGCATAGTTCATAGGCAGCGTCCCCTATAAGCGAGATAGCAGCCCCGGTATCCAAAAGCGCGGCAAAAGGAAAACCGAGCAAAGTGATCGGCACGCGTGGCTCGATCATTTCGCTGTTAGGCTGAATTCGACATACCGATGGAACAAGTGACGCTGCGTGCGTGATCCCGGCTGTGATAGTGGCCATCGGCGGCTCTGCAGTGGGGCTCATCGGCGCCGGCCGTAATAGTTTCCCGATTGGGATGCCAGGTGACCTTCCGGATTTTCACGGCCCATAGGCGCGCGAGGGTTGACCGGATTTCCACAATCCCTCCGCTCACTTCCAGCCCTTCCGCCATTTGTTTCGCTCTGCCTCGGGTTTGTATTTGGGCACTCTCTTTGGAAGTGGCCGCGCTGTCCACAGTTGTGGTGGTCCGAATACCTGCTTGAGTCGCCGGCACCAGGGCGCTCTTCGGACGTCCTCCAGTGGCCCCGCATTGAACCAAAACTGGAGCGCCTCCGGCTGCTTTGATTGGGCACTCTGTGCCAGTCCCATGGAGGTCTTGGCGCCGGGATTGCCTCGGGGCCCTGCCAAGCACATGCGGGTTCGAGAGAGTTTGCGGCCATAGGCGGTGGGAGATAGCTCTTTTGAGCGAGGAAGATCTCCTCTGTGCTGCGGGCATGCCGGGCTAGCTCTTCAATGGTCTCAAAGGTGCGGCCGTGTAGGTACACGTGGTACTTTGGGTGACATTGTCTGAGGACCCGAGCTATAATCTCCGACTCGAAGGCATTAGGTTGTGCCCTTCGTGTGAGTTCCTGCAATGCGCGAACATACTGAACCAGGCTTTCGTTCGGATGTTGCGTTCGGGACTCGAGTTCTCTCAAGATTTGTAACTCGTAACCAGGTGGCAGGAACTCTGCTCGGAATTGCCGCTCGAACTCCGCTAGGCTGGTGAACGTAGGTTGCAGCCTTAACCAGCACGCAGCGCTAGACTGTAGAGCGAGAGGGAGTATTCTGCTTATCACGAGGGATTCCGAGGCGCCTGAGGCGGCTTTGTAGACGTCGAGCTCACCCAGAAAGTCGGCGATTGACTTGGCGTCGTTGTAGCCAGTGTAGACCGGCACCGTCAGCTGGGGACGCAGCTCCGGCTCACGTGACTGCTGCACAGCGAGACGCTGTGTGACCGCATCACACATGGCTGCCACCTTCAGCAGCAATTCGGCTTGCGCATCCGCCGAGCCTGCTCCGGGATCCGCGCTTGCTCCAGGCTTTTCGCCATCCTTCGTCTCGGACCGTAGTGTGGGAGACATGGCGGGAAAAAACAGAAACGCCAAGCAGACAAGAAAACGTGTGCGGCAACAGGCGGTATACTCCACTCGAGAAAAATAAACACGCCCCCAAAGCGATAAACAAGCCCCCGCGTGACTAAGCAATGTTTTGAGGCTCCAATTCAACGAGCAATCGCGCTGTCGCGAATACCAGCACTACTTTGAAAAGAAACACCGCAGTTGGAAAAAACTTACCGAGAAGAAACCCAGCCCCGTGTCGTTCCGACAGAAGGGCAGCAAAAGCACGTTGGGCGCCATGTGGTAGGGTTGCCTTGCTGCATGCCCATCCGGGAGGAACAACACGAAGCCGGGGTTTCCATAACGAGAAACTACATTTATTAGAGTAACAAGAATGGGTTGTTAGTATCAAAGTAAAACATTGCCGGAGCGTTTGAACTACACGCCTCCGTGACCGCGGTCCGTCTCCCCTCTTCCGTGGGCGTGTGCCCCCTTTTGTAGGCTTCTGCGCCTGTCCTACGTGCGCTGTTGCGCGCTTCAGATGTTGTCCTGTTTGTTGGGCGGCCGGCAGCGGCCTCTGGCCGTGAGTGGCATACTCTTGTTCCCACAAGGTAGGAGATCTGGTACTGAGGCAAACTCATCCGCTGAGTGGTGCTGCTAGAGGCTTCACGGCCTCTTTAGCAAAGAGGTGGGATGGCCCCTACCGTGTTAGTAGAAGCTCTCCAACCTGTCTTACGAGCTGGTGCATTGCGAATCGGCTGAAATGTGCGGGTCTATTCATGTCGCCGACCTAAAAGCTTTATATGAACCCGAGGAGGTAGATGTGTCGCAGGTTCCAGATGGCGACTATCCGGACCACCTCTGGGAAGATTCCACACCGTCTCTGCCGTGGTACAACTTGAGACGGCGGTGAAGACGACCGGGAGTAGCACGAGCTCTAAGTGCATTCTGTTCATTCCCTCTTCTGTGTTTTGGGCGGGCTGTGCATACGGGCCGCGCTCCCGTATGCACAGTGGGGCAGGCATCTTTCGTGAGCGCGGCCACTTATTCCTAGCGCGCCATGGCCTCATGTTGTTTTTAATTTCTAGTTCCTCGTGCTGCTCCCCTGGCGCGCTAGGAAACCCGTGCATGAGGTGGCCTCATGCACGGGGCATGAGGCCACGGGGCGTGCCACGGGGCTGGTTGACTGGTCAGGATGGTTGAACTCGTCATGGTGGTTGAACTCGTCATGGTGGTTGAACTGGTCACACTGGTTTGACAAAAAATATTGTCATTTGTTCACGCCACCACTGCGCTTCGGAAATCTTTATTATACACAAATGTAGACACACGACGCCTACTACAAGCATCAGCTGAACATACATTGAGCGCATACACATACACGGCACATACAAACATCAATACAACAGCACACTAACCTTATCACTACTACCGAGCTCTGCGTTTCCGTCTTTTATACTGGTTGTTTTGAACGTACGAAATTTCTCGGTGAGCGCCTAAACAATAAAAAATATTCCCAACATGTTAATTTTTTCCAGCAATGTCATACCTCTGAGAGTATTTTAAATGGCTCAGGGAATTAATATTTTAGTAAAAAGTGAACGCACGATCATGCCGTAATTATTTTAAAGCGAATGAATCAAAGTGAGAAAGTCAATAAATAAAGTGAGAAAGAGGGGTCAAACTGGTAACCAGTTTGGTCAATCTGGTTACCAGTTCGACCAGTTCGGCCAGTCCTGTGACCAGTTCGGCCAATCAGCTGACCAGTTCGGCCAATCAGGTGGCCAGTTCGGCCAATCAGCTGACCAGTTCGGCCAATCAGGTGACCAGTTCGGCCAATCTGGTGACCAGTGAGGCCAGTCTGGTGACCAGTGAGGCCAATCTGGTGACCAGTGAGGCCAATATGGTGACCAGTCAGGCCAATCTGGTGACCAGTTAGAAGGCAATCTGGTGACCAGTAAGATCAATATGGTTACCAGTTGAACCAGTCTGGCTACCAGTTGCACCAGTTTGATTTCCTGTTCGACCAGTATGACCAGTCCAAATACCAGTTTGACCACTCCAAATACCAGTCTGACCAGTTCGATTTTCAAACTGGTCTTTCCAATAGGGCATCATCAACCCCCCCCCCCCAGCCGCATCGGTACTGTCCGGAAGTACTAACGTCGGACCCGTGCTCGCCCATCTGAGAAGACCCTTGCTGACCCAGAAGGAAGGCCCCCAAGACCATCCAAGACGTTCTCTGTTTTCGTTTTAAGAAGGGGAAGATGTGTGGGCAACCTGGGTATTCCAAGCGGTTGGCCCAGGTTGCCCCTCCGACAATCATGAGTGGTCATCTTGACAACGAGGGGGCCAAGGGCAACTGGCCAAGCGAGCGGCGCTCCGCCGCTGATAAAGGGCCGTCGCAGCGTATGCGCCGGGGCTGTTGGGATCGCGCCGCAGGCGATAGCGGTCATTAAAGGGGCGATGCAACAATTTTTGTACTTCTCGCAAATACCGCTTAGAACAGATCCTTGACGTTAATGACCTATGAAACACGCGTTCGTTTTTCACCCCACGCAATAGAAGTCCCAGAAAAAATTAAAGAGAAGCGAGCAGCGTTCACCCCCTCAACTCACAGCCAGAACAAGCGGCCACGTGACCTGGAGCCGATTATATGCCGCCCGTGTTGATCATAGCCACGCGCTGGGGTTGGCAAAGCACAGGACACGTGCTGAGTTCCAGACATTGTTATGGCTCGGCTATTGTCGTCGTTGCAGCAATAGACGCTTTCCTAAATTCAGTGCCATCTGGTGGTTGGTATGGCAGTTTAGGTTTTGCCATATCAATGGCGGAAATGAAATTGTGTCGGCACCGCCACTTTCGCAAGTCAACGGCACGCGAGAAATTGTTCAATGTGAGTTCTTTCTCGATCACTTTCAGTTCGATGGTGACCAAGAACCTGCAGTCAGAACAGAACTCCAACCCACACAGATGCCTCGAGAACATTCTATACACCAAAGGGCTTTAAAGCCGATTGTGTGCCGCCCACAGATTGACTGAATCTGAGTTAGAAATGATCGCTTACGTAGCTCTTGTCTTCCATTCCAACGTCGCGTCGTACAAACCCTCCGAATGTACAGGCATCACATCATTCGCTTAGGAGCATCTTCAACGTTTTCCTTTATCAGACCTAGAAGGTCGCCATTGATATGGCACAAATGTCGTTTTACAGATGATGATAGTGATCAAAGTGGCCAGACTGAATTTCGGAAAGGGTCTATTGGACACGGGCCACTACCCGAATGCTTCTCGAGCTAGGAATTATCACGAGCCCAAATCGAGTGCCCACGCAATGCTCGGGTCCAATCTATGAACCGCATTCAAATATCGTCACTTGGGTGTACTGCGATCCCCACGTTACGTCATCAAATTATGCAAAGGAGAGATTGAATGAAAATGATCGCTTTTGTCCATGAAATTACACCGCAACAAATGAGTATCTTGACCAGTGGCGTTGCGTGCGAGTATTCTTGAGTCCCACTAGTGCCAGTAAGCTCGTGTAAAGTGAAAAACATTCCAAATGAATATCGTTGCACCGCTCCTTTAAATGTTTACGTGTTGTTGAACCGGTGTGCTGTGTCATTCCCCGAGACGGGTAGCAGCAAGGTAAACCCCACAGCCGCGGATTGCAGCCGCGGCTGTGGAGTTTCCCTTGCCCTTGTATCGCGATACTGCCCAACCCCGGTTTCAGATACCTTCTGACTCGCCATCTCAACCAAGATGCACCCTAAACACATTCTCCGCAATAAGGTCAAAGTCTGGTGCAAACGCCAATTCCTCTTGCCGGCAGTTTCAGGCAGCCTTTAGGCATCTCCTAGTTAGCAACTTGTTTAAACTGTCCGACAAGAGCAATTGCGAAGAGGACATGGCAACTCTTTTAGAGGCTCTTCCGGTTGGTCTCCCAGCTCCCTCACCTTCACTTAAGTCTAGGAAGCTCACTTCGACAATGTGCAGCTGACCTCACATTATGTAGTTATCCCCCTTTATTATCACTTAACAACATGGTTTACTTTGCTGGATGGCTGGTAACAAGGTTCGTCAAGTTTCATGCATGTCAAAACGTGACTCAGCAATGTGAATTGCAAATCAAGATTTCCACTTTTTCTGATGAGAGCCAAGTGTTGTTGTATTTGAGTGTGAAAGGAACGGCTGAAGGAGACTTTGGAAGACTCTCACTCCCTTCAGCTTGCTTTGTTTCCTTAGTTCAAGCTTGTGAGAAGGTTTTTGTGGCGTCAGTTGACAGTCTTGTTTTAAAAGAAGGCGTTGGGAAGGCGTTATGTATCACTCTTCATGAGAATGTCGAAAAGCTACTGACACTGCAGTGAGGATGTCTATGATGATTTATTTGCTTTGTTTGCAAGGGTGAGGCTTCATTGGTTTGCCCGTAAAAAGAATACTGAGCTCCTTGATGCAGCTGTGAGGCGCAAAACCAAACAACAAGTCCAGAGGGTGTGCAGATGACACAACATGTACTTGCGTTATGCCCACAGGAAGTGCCTTTAGTTCGTCTTATATGTTTCATTCAATGCTCGCGCTAGCATACCGGATGTGCGAGTACAAACTACATACCTCTAAATTATCACACGCTTTGCCGAAACGGTCTACAGCGATGACCAAATGACTCTAGCATACTTCAAATAAAGTGTAAAAGTCCGTTTCGCATGCTCAGACACTGCAATTAACGTATAGGTTCAGCTAGATGAACTTGAGTTTTCCTTGGATCAATATCAAAATTTCAGCGTCACAGCAGGCGAAATTGATTTTTTTATTCTATTTAAAATATGTTAGATTCATTTGACGCACGCTGAATAGTGCTAGATGACGTCGCTCACTTGAATGATGGGACCGGGTGTCTACCAAATCACTTATTCCGAATTCCCAAATTTTCACAAGGTTTTCCTGACTATTTCGATAAAATGTTGACCGTTACTTCGGTTCAGGGAATGCTTAGTGGCCTGCGCTGCTTAGTGACGTGTCAAGCAACGTTATTCAGTGCAGCGGCACCAACGTGCAATTCAAGGTCATGCAATCCTTGTGCAATCATCGGGCTTCGTTGCACGCTGCCGTTCCACTTTCGCTTATCATTCTTACTGACTATGAACTGTTTTATGGTTTCATTTTTATTACACTGTTCTTTAATATAATCCGCAATACTTGAAAATTTTAGCTTTTCCCGGTTGGTACACACCCTACACACCCTGTGCATGATTAAAGAGTGTGTGAAAACAAGCGTTGACCTCGATGTTTACTTGTGCAGTGTGACGACTTGAAACATAAACCTGGATTAATGTTTGGTTGTCTGAGGTATACAAAAGTATATCAAACTGCGATGAAAAGTAAATCAGTGAGTCAGTATGGTGTTAACAATTTGCAACAGAGGGAATTCATAACCTTTTTCTAATGCTTTTCTTTCCTGCCAATTTGTGGCAGTTTCTTGCGTACTAACGCTCACATAGACAGCCAAGCTGTGGAGCGCAATATGCTTGTGGCGAGCGCATGTACTATAACGAAAGGTCTCAATTTTCAATCTCTTGAAGCATTAATTCATATTGACATTGAAATGCAAAAGGCATGCATGGCCCCACAATTCCAACTGTGATTGATGTGGTTAAATCTAGTTACGAGCTCTCAACGTGAACAGTGCAAGATAAATCCGTAATCGTGCCTCCTGTTGAGAATATTAAGTGCGTGCAAAAAGTTGCCCAAACCTCATTTCACTTTGTTTTTAACGCCATATCTATTTTTAAGTGTTCAGTGGTAGTGTTGTAAGTTTGTATATGATAAACTGTATAAACCAAGCTAGTCCCTTTTTGTCTTTCTTGGCAAACAGGCCATTGTTACAATAATAAGTATGCCTTCATAGGCGTGCTGTAACACACTGCTTAGTTGAAAAAGATAGTAACTTATTGGTGGTTCCCACAACTGATAAAAAAACTGGTTCTTTTGCAAGAGGGATTGCATGTGAGTGATTGATACAAACAAGGCTATGACGCGTGAAGTGAAGTATGAAGGACGGTACTTGCGCAGGAATGTAGAACATCTGCAAAAAATCATTTAAATTTCGCGCCAAAAACAATCGTGACGTCACAATCATGAGAAAATTGCGTCATACCGCGTTTCATTTTAATAAATCGTCACTTTCTGTACGTCACAGGCGAGCATGACTAATGACAATGCCGCGCATCTCACAGATGGCGCTGCGCGCCCCATGAGCCGCCATCTTTTCGCCTATGGGCTTCTATGGAAGCTTCGCTACCATCCATACATATACCTTGCATTTTCCGCTGGCTAGATAAGCGGCCGCGAAGGGCGGCCGCGACTCTCGTCGGTGGAGGCTCTGGGCCACGGAGCCTCTTTCTCTTTGGAGCTTCCCTCGTCTCATGAATCTGCCTAACACGGCAGCGTGGGCCCCCTCCAGGTGAATCTGTCTAATGCGACAGCGCCGACACTTTACCGTTCCTTTTATTTGTTAGTTTTGGCCGACGGGCACAGCGTGGTGGCACAGCTAGAAGCCAAATAAACCCGCTTCTTCAGTATCTTTGTGTTTCGGAGTGAATCCTCTCCTCGGAGCCCACGGCAGACTCCGAACGGACCCCGCCGTAGCGGTCCTCAACATCGAGCTACGGAGTGGGATCGACCTCGTGGTGCCGTAAGGCAAGTCAGAATTCCACAAAGTATTTTATATAATGTGAACAGCAACTTCCAAATACGCTTCTTGCTTTTCGGTATCGCCCCCTTCAAAAAGTATGATGATAGCGTCTTATAACTTTATAAGATTATTTATAGTATGATGATAGCGTCTTATATTTATAAGATTCACATTATATAAAATACTTTGGAGTATTTGATATAATGTGAATATTAATATTTTTAATTTGCTTTGTTGCGGTGATATGAATATATATATACTAACAAAGGACTTTAAAAACTAAGCTAGATGTTCTGTTGAATTCCAATGGCTCCTTGAACGTGGTTAATTTTCCTACAAGGGTGACACGGAAATCATCCTCTTTAATATTTTTTTTACCGGTATAAGCTCAGACAGAAGCAAATCTGGTATATTTGAATTTATCTTAAGCTTATATTCACGAAAGGACATGCACGCATAAAACTTAAGCAGTTGACATAATTAATACGCCCATTAAGGAAAGAAATTCCTGTACATTTGTGGAATAAGATTGCTGAGGTTTCCTGGTAATATCAACTACGAAGAATTTCTCAAAATCTTGAGGGTGCACTGACACGCCAACGATCGTATTTTTCGCTGTCTAAAACAAGGCAAGTTGTAGTCATAGACACGTAAGAAAGTACCACAACGCGAAAAAACATTTCCCCGCGCGCGCGCGCGTCTTTTTATTTTTGGCGTTTTAGAGCGCAGCTCTTAGGAGCCCATTTCCGTGTTTCCCGGCGTCGGCGTCGGCGTTACCGCGCTAAATTTAGCGGGTAAAAAGTCACGTGACCTCAACACCAATTCAATTTCCCGCAAAATTTAGCGGGGAAATTCAGTTAATCTGCTAGATTTGGCAGACGAATTCAGTTTATCCGCTAGATTAAGCGGGGAAATTCAGTTTCTCCGCTAGATTAAGCAGACAAATTCAGTTTCTCCGCTAGATCTAGCGGGAAAATTGACGTTCACGTGACCTCAACACCAATAGACCTATTGCTGTCTTACCCAAGCATCAAGGAGAATGCAGGTGATTGGTGTTCCACGCGCCGCACGTGCTGGCCTCAGCAGTAGTAATCTTTTCCAAAGCAAAACCCTAAAACAAATGGCATCTTGCACGCGCGTTCGTCAATGCTTTCTTTGGTTATTTACTTCGAATCTTTTATACGGGAAAGGCGTGCGCGTGGACGCGTGGAACACCAATCCCTGCATTCTCCTTGATGCTTGGGTAAGACAGCAAATGGTCTATTCATTTCTGTGCTAAATTCAGTTTCTCCGCTAGATTTAGCAGACGAATTCAGTTTATCCGCTAGATTAAGCGGGAAATTCAGTTTCTCCGCTAGATTTAGCAGACGAATTCCGTTTATCCGCTAGATTAAGCGGGGAAATTCAGTTTCTCCGCTAGATTTAGCAGACAAATTCAGTTTATCCGCTAGATTAAGCGGGGAAATTCAGTTTCTCCGCTAGATTTAGCAGACAAATTCAGTTTCTCCGCTAGATCTAGCGGGAAAATTGACGTCACGTGACCTCAACACCAATTCATTTCTCTGCTAAATTCAGTTTCTCCGCTAGATTTAGCAGACGAATTCAGTTTATCCGCTAGATTAAGCGGGGAAATTCAGTTTCTCCGCTAGATTTAGCAGACAAATTCAGTTTATCCGCTAGATTAAGCGGGGAAATTCAGTTTCTCCGCTAGATTAAGCAGACGAATTCCGTTTATCCGCTAGATTAAGCGGGGAAATTCAGTTTCTCCGCTAGATTTAGCAGACGAATTCCGTTTATCCGCTAGATTAAGCGGGGAAATTCAGTTTCTCCGCTAGATTTAGCAGACAAATTCAGTTTATCCGCTAGATTAAGCGGGGAAATTCAGTTTCTCCGCTAGATTTAGCAGACAAATTCAGTTTCTCCGCTAGATCTAGCGGGAAAATTGACGTCACGTGACCTCAACACCAATTCATTTCTCTGCTAAATTCAGCTTCTCCGCTAGATTTAGCAGACGAATTCAGTTTATCCGCTAGATTAAGCGGGGAAATTCAGTTTCTCCGCTAGATTTAGCGAGACGAATTCAGTTTATCCGCTAGATTAAGCGGGGAAATTCAGTTTCTCCGCTAGATTTAGCAGACAAATTCAGTTTATCCGCTAGATTAAGCGGGGAAATTCAGTTTCTCCGCTAGATTAAGCAGACAAATTCAGTTTCTCCGCTAGATCTAGCGGGAAAATTGACGTCACGTGACGTCAACACCAATTCATTTCTCTGCTAAATTCAGTTTCTCCGCTAGATTTAGCGGTAAAATTGACGTCACGCGACCTCAACACCAATTCAATTTCCTGCTAAATTCAGTTTCTCCGCTAGATTTAGCGGAAAAATTGACGTCACGTGACATCAACACCAATTCAATTATCCGCTAAATTTAGCGGGGAATTGAATATGTGTTGAGGTCACGTGACGTCAATTTTCCCGCTAAATCTAGCGGAGAAACTGATTTTCTTAATAGGTGACGTGACACCAAGTCCTGTGACGTCATTTTTCCCGCTAAATTTAGCGGGGAAACTGAATTGGACGAGGGGATGAAGGAGGAGGAGGTGGGGTATACTCTTCCCTCTGTGCCGTTCCCTCCTCCACCTCAAGAGCTGCGCTTTAATTTCGCATTACCGATATTTGTAAACGTCTAATTTTTTCTCTCTCTATTCTCACCTCCTCGCTCCTTTATTTGTGACGTAATCGATTATGAAATTTAGAAGCTTCGTAAGCGACATTTCTATAATATTTAATCACGACCTTCGTGAACATGTTTTTAACACAATTGCCAAAGCTTACGGCCCTTCTTTTTGAAATACCAAAAATCGGAGTCCGGAGTGATGTCGCCTCCTGGCTTTTTATCCTCCCTCGGAAAACATGGCGGCGCTCGACACATGTAGCACTGAGGATGATCGGCGAGTCTGGGAATCGGACGAAGTTGTCTTCTTTAGGTGCCCAACGACCTCTCAGACTTCGAAAAGGAAATCTTCAAACGGTCAAAAGAACTGGGTTTGGTGTCTGTGTACAGTAGTTTCGGTTGTTTCAATATCCTAAATGTCTCAATGTCTCAATGCCTCAATGTCTCAATGTCTCAATGTCTTAATATCTCTAAATGTAAATCCATGTGTGTCTCTTGTCAAATTAACATTTGCCCTTCCTACTCCATCAATAACTCTACCCTCCTTCCTGTGTCCTCCTACAAATACCTCGGTGTTCACATTTCAAATGATCTGTCCTGGAATATTCATGTCGACTATGTCACGAAAAACGCTAATCAATTATTAGGATACATCAAAAGAAACTTTTTCTTGCCCCTCTTTCATTAAAGCTTCTCATTTATAAGACCTTAATTCGCCCTAAACTTGAATATGCCGCCTCAATCTGGAACCCTGGTATCACCCTTGCATCTGCCGTAGAATCCATTCAAAACCGCTCCGCCCGTTTTATACTTTCTAACTATCACCGCACAGCTAGCACCACTTTAATGAAAGCATCTCTATCCTTGCCCACTCTTTCCCTTCGTCGAAAGATATCCCGCCTATGCCTGTTCCATAAGATTTATCACTCTAACCCTACTCTCCGCCAAGCACTATTTTCTGAACCTTTTTACATATCATCACGCACCGATCATCAACTAAAAGTTGGGATCCCTCATTGCAGCACATCTACCTTTAATGCCTCTTTTTTCCTCAAACCTCGATTGACTGGAATCGCCTTCCCGCAGCCATTGTCACAATCACTGCCTCGGATAAATTTAAGATTGCCACTACTAACCTGTCACATGATGTTTAGTAGTAAGTTTGTGTATTGTTTGCCTTTCCATTGATATTTGTTTTATTCCATTACAAACCTGTTAAACGATGTTTAGTAGTTATTTTGTGTAGTTTTTGCCTTTTCATTGTTATTTGCTTTGTTCTATTTACTGTGCCCCACTCCTCTCTGTAATGCCTTCGGGCCCTGAGAGACATAATAAATGAAATGAATGAAATGGAACAGCCAACCGGCGCTACGTGGTCCCTCACGTTGCTAACAAAAGTCCACTGCGCGTTCTCTTCGACCTCATACCGTTTCAAAGCATTTGAGATCGCTGAAAGGGTCATAAAAGACCTTCAAACTCGAAAACGAAGCGTCGTCTGCTCACAGCGATAGGCGGCACGCGAGGACAAGAGCGGTTGATCGCGGGACGCGGGCGAGCGCGACACTTCGGGTCGAGACGGTTAGGAGGCGTGAGAGAAACTCGAGTTGCGCAGGACGACTCAATCTGGCGCGGATCGCGCGGGAACTTCAAATTCGGCTTTTGGAAACAGTTTTTTTTACTACACAAATACTGAGTTTCCAAGTTTCGAATTTTGAGGGTAATGCCCAGGCATCGTTTTCAATGGTTTTATAATAAAAAAAAATTTTAACCTGTCAATGCTCAATGAAAGGTGTATTCACACGTCGAATGAATTAAGGGAGCCAGGTCCGCAGACAAGAAAAACATGCGTATCATGTGACCTTGACGTCAATACGGACATGTCTACAGGTCCGCGGTAAGGACCCGGCGCTAAATCCCACACTTATCATGGACCGAAATGAGGACTGCGAGTCCAAGCTCGTAGGTTGCTGCTTTCGCTGCACGTGCTACCAAACAAGATCAGCACCTCTCAAAGTTGTGACCTTGCGCCCGTAGCCTTTTGTACTCCGAATTAAGAGAGAACCATCTCGCATGCGCGGACGTGACGCTCGATCGGCATCCACTCAAGCCAATTTGCCATTGAAGGAGACAAAGATGAGAGGCCCCAGCGACGAAGCGGCGTTCTTTCGAATTTTACTCAAGGGGATCGGTGGCCTGGCCGCGTAGGCTAGCCCACACCACAACGTGGTGTGGGCTAGTGGACGCGAGCGGCCACTCCGGACCGCTCGCGTCCACTGAGACCGAACTAAATATGATAACAGCGCCACCCTTTAAGCAACTAGTCAAAACATGAAACTTCACTTATGTTGCTACTGCGAAATGGCACTGCCAGATGGCACCACCGACCCTCGCGCGACTCGACCTGAACCGATACAGGCAGTTTCCGGAGTGGCCGCTGCGGGAGAAATGGCGGCGTTGCGATCGCCAATAGTGCGGTTCTCGTGTACGGATCGAAGCCACTTTTTCAAAGCAGGCTCTATGGCAGTTTCCCAACTGTTGCTACACCAGCTCGGAGCACGCAGAGCGAAAGCTCGTTCTGCAGAACCCAGGGGTCCTGGGTTCAATCCCCATCCCTGCCCGTTTCGATCTGGGTGAGCATCGTACCGGAGTGCGGTCACGTTACTGCTGCATTGGGCACGTTAAAGAACCCAGGCTAGCGGTTGTTCCGCACTGGCTAAATTGCTCATCTACAGCTGAGACGCGAGACGCACACTAAAGTGTAAACATACACACACCGTTTTTTTTTTTTAGCTCCTGGAAGAATTTCTACAACTGCGGAGCTTCCATACAATCACTGCGGAAACAACATCAAGATGACAACTCTTTCGTCAGCGAAGAAATGCAGCGGCACTTCTGCCGGTATGGGCCTAACATGCCGGGTGAATTTTTATTTCATGGTGGGTGAGTTCATATTTCAGAGAAAACAAAACGTTAATTTGAAAGAAAAGAAGAAAAAGCGACGCATCTTTAGATTAAAAAATGAAAGACATTTACAAATCTCTCTAACGCGGAATTAGAGCGCAGCTCTTGAGGAGAAGCAGTGGAGGGCAGCGGCGTAGACTTTCCATTTTCCCGGGGGGGGCAGGCTGAGAAGTTCCCCGGGGGGGGGGGGGGGGTGCTGCGCGTTATGTTTTCGCCAGAACCGGAGATTGAAGCTAACGCAAGCACGCTGGGATTCCATTTCCCACGTATTTTGTCAATAAAGGCAACGTGGGCGTTATTTTGTTTACATCCTACTACTAGAAGCTCGTTACATGGCACGTAAACAGCGTCTCGGAAATAATAATAATAATAATAATAATGGTTTATTTTCCAGTGCCCACAAACAACTTAGCGTTCTATTGTGTGGTGCACAAACATGGGTGAAGTATTATACATTTAAGACAAAATACAAATTATCAAAGACAAACTAACAACAAACACAAGCAAAAAAAAAAAAGATCAAGGTTCGGGCCCGGAGGGGGGCTCTGCCCCCTGGATCTCACCAGGGGGGGCACAGCCCCGTTGCCCCCCATAGTCTACGCCTATGGTGGGAGGGCATGCCCCTCCTCCTCCGTATCCTCTTCATCTTCCTCCTCTCCCCTCCTCCTCCGTACCCTCCCTTCCTGATCAACCGTATACCCTCCCCTCCTCCCACAGTTTCCCCGCTAAATTTAGCTGGGCCACGTCCGCAAGAACTGTACGGCACCGAAGTGCCTAAAGTGTCACAACTTCGGTCACACTGCAGACGAGTGCGCCCGGACTTACGCGAACGCAACATCGAGGGGGCCTCTTTCCCCGGCCAACGACATGGTCATGGACGAAGTCGAAGCTGAGGAGACTTCGCAGAGCGGCGCCGCCGGACTACCAGGCACCGCCGTCAATGCCAGCGGACTTCCTGGACGCAGCCAGGTTCGGGAGCAGGCTCGGAACGGCAGCGTCAACGCCGAGAAGGAGATTGTCCCCGGGCTTCCTCCGCTCCCCCTGCCGCCCCCGAGACCCCTGTTCTGCCTGCCGCCGCGGTCGTGGCCATCAGACCTGATGCCGCCGTTGCGCCCAGTGTCTCCGTCGCCATCCTGCCTGCCGCCACAGCCGTGGCCATGAGTCCTGACGCCGCCGTTGCGGCCAGCGTCCCCGGCGCATCCGTCGAAAGCGGCCTTTCTGCTACCCCTGGCGTGGTAGCCGAGTCCAAGTCCCCCGCGGTCGTGCAGCGCCGGGCGTCAACGGCAAGTCTGGAATCGGTCGACATGGTAGACCAGGTGGGCCTTGCCACCAAGCGCAGCTTAGAGCTGGAGGCGTCGGGGCGCAAGGGGGAACCAGCACAGGTCCCGTCCAAAGCGTGCCCGTCAGCTTCAAGAAGAAAGGGCGCTACGACCAGGTGCCCGCATTCCCCAGGACGACCGCCGTCGGAGCAAGTAAAGACTTCCGGACCCCTTTTGTTCAACCGGCTGTACGGCACCTTGTGTGGTGAGTGCCCGCGCACGACGACACTGTCACAGATGCGTTTAAAGTTGCGACCTTAAAGGGACACTCAAGTGGTTTTTGAGTTCGTGTTTTGATGATGACAGCTGAATTTAGACGCCCCAAGTATCCCTAAAAACCAAATAGTATAGTCATACGGTGATTATTTCTTTAATAAAATGTAATTGAAGGCCGCCAAACCTCGGATCCATCCGAAAACGAAACCACTCTCATTGGTCCTCGCACGCTTATCAAAAGTATCTCGGGCCAATGGCGTTGGACGACGTTCCGTCGCGCAGTGATCCCGAGGTAGCCGCATCGGCCGAACCTCTTTGTCATTCGAGCTTCGATCATGGCGGCGTTCTCTACGCTCGAGGACCTGATGCCGTTGGAGGTTGAAATTCTTCGGCGGACAGCCGACCTGGGGATGATTTCCTATGACGCCACTCCGACGTGCGATGTGGACGATAGCAGCGCTTCGGAGTCCTGTTCGGGTTCCGAGGACGATGAAACGCAGACCTTTTCGGGCGTTCTTCGATTTGCGGTTGGGGCAAGTCGTAACCAAACCAACGTTTGACATCGCAGCGTTACCTCTGTTACGTGATGTCAAACGATGTCGCCACGTTGACTTTCGCCTCGGGAGGACGGGGGAAGGCTGGTTCAGACATGTGCAACGAGCGCGTACCTACGACTGCGTCCGTTGCAACCGGAGCGACCGGAACGACAGCTCTGCGCCGCGCGTACACACCTGCAACCACTACAAGCACAGCGGGTCGCCGTCAGCTGTTTGAGCGGCCCCTCTAAAAGGGGACGCACTGCTACTCAATGCCGTAACAGAATAGAGACAGACAGTTTTCTATAGCCTAAAGCTTTATTATTGATTTTTCTTGATAGGCTTGCAGGGTACAGTGGATGAAAAAAAGAAAATAAAAAGATGCCGTACGCCGTCTTGGACGATCACGACTCTATACACGACATTGCAATAGTACAAATATCGCCACACGCATTTTCTACGATTATAAAAGACAATGTAATCTTAGCAGCGATATAGCAACGTAGAAATATGATTTCGTGATCAGATAGACGTTGCGAGCGTTCAGGATTGCTAACACTAATAACTTTTCTCCGGTGATGAAAACGCGTGAAACTTCGCGTCCTTTATACGGTACGCGCCAGTAATACCTTGAACTTGAGCACACGCATGAAATGCGCCAAATAAGAAATCCGGGCGATGTTCGAGGACACAAATGCTTAGAAAGCACCACTGTAGTCGAAGTAAACAAACACGACGGCACGGGCGTTTCTGCTGTCTTGAGAGTGCCGCCACGGCATCGCCGCACGAGTAGGTGGGTCTTCCCTTCTAGTACGTGCTGGGTTATCATAACGACACACGACGAAAATTCACAGTCAAGGATAGCGCTTTTACGCGGAACGATGAGCTTTCACCACGCCGTCCACGTCGATGATCAACACCGACGCCATGTGCGCGCAGATACGTGCGCTTCCGCGCATCCCGGGGGAACGGGAAATTCACCCCCGCGGAGGAAGGCAAGGAGAAAACGTAGTCCCTTGTTTGTGAAACGATAATTGCAGTATCGCGTATTCTAAACTAGAACTATTTTACGTCTTGTGAAATTATCATGCACAACATATTTAAATAAACTGAAAATTGTTTCTTTAGCGAAACTTTACAAAGGCCGCCAAAATTTTCAAACATACGATAATTTCATTGGTCCTCGCAAGTACAGGAAAGAGTCCGCGCGTATTTTATTCCTGCGTGATTAATAGGCGGTTCTGCCTTTTAAAACTGAAGATACTCATTCACTGACACTTCCTTAACGCCATCGCACCAACAAGTAGCTTCTCCAAAAACCGCTTGAGTGTCCCTTTAAACGTCCGTGGTATGGGAGGGCGTAGGAAACAGCTGCGGTTGAAGCGTCTTTTATTAGAGGAAGCTATTGATATTCTTGCGGTGCAAGAAACAAAAGTTGAAAGCGAGGAGGGTACCGCGAAAGCGCTTGAGGTCTTTCTTTCCGATTTCGAGGTCTGTGTTAGCCACGCTGTAGGTACCTCTGCTGGATGTCTTCTGTTTTTAAAGAAGTCTTTGCGACTTGAACAACTTTCCATCGTTACTGACGAAAATGGCCGTTTTATTCTTGTCGATTTTTGTTTGTACCGGCAGGAATATCGCGTCATTTGCATTTATGCGCCGAACGATGTTGCAGCGAGAGTGTTGTTTTTTGATGAATTGGCGTCTTTTCTTCAAACTGATAAGTGCATCGTATTACTTGGCGATTTCAATTGTGTTTGTTTCGCTAGCGATAGGGCGCGAACGAGCGTTGCTATCGACAGGAGTGCCAGTTTTCTTCAGGATACTACAGAGGAGTGTTATCTTGTTGACGTAGGAAGCTTAAAATCCTGTCAAAATAAACTACCGTTCACTCATTTCCAAGGTACGTCTCATGCCAGACTGGACCGAATATATATATCGTCATTCATGTTTCATAATATAAGTAGTTACAAAGTAACACCTGTGGCCTTCACTGACCATTGCCTCGTGGCGGTGGTGGTCGGGAAAGGAGCAGGAAAGAATTCCTTTGTTTGGGGCCTTTGGAAGCTCAACGCTAAGTTGTTGAATGACGAATTATTTCTTGAATCGGTTCAGTCATCGTGGTTGGAAATAAACAATAGGCATATTCCACTGTTCGAAAAGTGGGAATTTTGGAAAGATACTGTAAAGATGATAGCTATCGAACGGTCTAGTATTTTACGTTTTGAATCGCGGCAGCGTGAGACAACGCTGGAAGATAATTTAAAACAGCTGTGTCAGCTGGAGTGTGAAAGTCCCGGTGGCTTTCTTAACGATATTTTTTTTATAAAGGCGCAGCTGAATGAGCTGTCCCAGGAGCGGTATCGGGGCGCGATAGTGCGCTCGCGGGCCGAGAAGTTTCTACTCGGTGAGCAACCGACGAAGCGCGCTCTATCGGGAGAGCATAAATATGCTCAAGCCAAACAAATAAATTCCATACACTCAGGTCCAATGCTTACTTTTGACAAAGACGTAATACAGGACGTCTTTGTCAGACATTATAAATATGTTTTCGGTTGCAATAACGCGCCATTTTCTCTTAGTAATTTGTCTAACATGCTTTCTGGCCTGCCCACTCTTCCCGAGCAGAATATGATCGAGTTAGAGTCATGTATTAAGCTGTCGGAAATCGAGGACGCCATCAACTCGTTGCCGCTCAGTAAGTCTCCGGGTCCTGACGGCCTCAGCGCCGAGTTTTTCAAGCGTTTTAAAAACATACTATGCCCATTCTTCTTGCAACTCTTCATTCACGCTTATAAGGTAGATAGCCTACCACCCAGCTTCACCAGAACGCATACTGTTTTGATACCAAAGACCGAGGATGTTGATAAATTGCAATTTGTAACAGGCTACCGCCCCATAACTCTTTGTAATATAGACTATAAAATATTTGGAAAAGTTCTGGCTAACCGCCTCCAGAGTGTTGTATCCGACCTCGTTGGGGTGCATCAGACTTGTGGCATCCGAGGGAGGACCATACTTACTAACACTCACGTGGCTCGCAGCGTGTTCGACTGCGTTGAAAGCGAAGGACGCCGAGTAGCCATGCTACAGATTGACTTGGCAAAGGCTTTTGACCGTGTGCGTCACGACGTCCTCTTCAGGATTTTGGAACATGCCGGTGTAGGAAACATTATTTTAAAAGGAGTAAAGATGGCCTACAGGGATTGCGCAACAAGACTGGTGTTAAACAAGAAAGTGTCCGCTGTTATTCCTGTTCTCTCATCGGTGCGCCAGGGGTGCCCCATGTCTCCATTGCTTTTTTCTCTGTACTTAGAGCCTTTGTGTATCAGCGTACTACGCTGTGATAGTGTGTGTGGTTTTATGCTGCAGGCAGTTGAAGTTAAATTACTGGCGTATGCCGATGACGTTGCTGTTTTTTGTTCAGACCTGCAAAGTGTGTCGCAGGTGGTCAGTTTGACCAAGCGTTTCTGTGATGCGACCGGGGCCGCTGTAAACTGGTCTAAGAGCTGTGGTTCATTTTACGGTTGCTGGGACATGGTACCTACTTTTTTCGAAGGTGTGGAGTGGAGCAGGGAGCCCTGTGAATACCTGGGGGTGCCCCTGCAACATCACAAAAACAGTAAAAGGTATTGGGCGGACTGCGCAGTCAGGCTCAAGAATAGCACCACGAAGTGGGCCAGAAGCGAACTGTCCGTTTTTGCGCGAGCGACAGTTTGTAATGTGTTCCTGGTGTCGAAACTCTGTTATGTATTACACGCCCCCGCCCGTCAGACTCAAGTATCTTCCTTGTTGCTGCGACCAAAGCGTTCTTCCCCTCATAGCGTTTGTTTT
>JAZHYW010034357.1:0-17930 GCA_037355805.1 Ixodes ricinus | reverse complement strand
GAATTAGTATCATCTGGTGGGCTAGTTGGTTAAACATTATTATTAAAATTAGCGCAAAGACAAGGAAGGAAGACAGCAGGACAGGAAAGAGCGCTACTTACAACTGGTTTTAATAGAGAACGATGAGGAAGAAGTAGAGTAGTAATGTTTTGATTGAAAAGAAAAGAAAAGAAAAAGAAATTTAAAGGTGAAGAGCATGAAGGAAAATGATATAACAAGGTTGAAAAGACATTTTTTTAGGTAAAAAGGTGAAGGTTGATTGTTTTAGATTGTACATCTGTGTACGTAGTAACGACGACAGCAGTAGCTGCACACAGTCATCCACGACGTCGTTTTCTTCCAGGACACCGATACTTCTGTGATCTGTGATCTTAAGGGTGGAGAGACACTTTTCACGGTGACCTTGCCGCAGTTTTCTGTGCTCGAACCACCGCCGGTCACATTTCTCAGTGAAAGAGTTCGAGGTATTGTATTTCTCTCTTCGATAGGGCCACTGATGGAGCACTGATGCATTGGCCTGCTTTTCTTGTGATCATATGTGCCTCGCAAATTTCCCTACTTGTTTTTTCGTTTAGACGTTTTAAGATTTTTGTGTTTTTGAATAATGGGGTGCAGTTGCAGTCCCGAACATGTACCGCGAGATGTCCTGCGGGTGATGCTTTCTTTTGTCTTTGAGATGTCTTTTCAACCTTGTTATATCATTTTCCTTCATGCTCTTCACCTTTAAATTTCTTTTTTTCTTTTCTTTTCTTTTTCAATCAAAACATTACTACTCTACTTCTTCCTCATCGTTCTCTATTAAAACCAGTTGTAAGTAGCGCTCTTTCCTGTCCTGCTGTCTTCCTTCCTTGTCTTTGCGCTAATTTTAATAATAACATCTGCTGTTCTGCTAAACGTACATTAGGATACTTCAAAAGGAATTTTAGGTATGCGACGATGACTGCCAAGCTGATGGTCTACAAAACAGTCATACGACCAGTATTAGAGTACGCAAATGTAATATGGGACCCCCATCAGAAAAATCACATTCAGAAATTAGAGAACGTACAAAGACTTTCAGCTCGGTATATACTCTCCAGGTACAAACGAACAGACTCTGTTACTGGCATGTTAAAACAGCTTGACCTTATACATCTTTCCGAGCGGTGCAGGATTGCTAGACTAAAATATATTGTTATGATGTATCATGGTTTTTTCAACATTGACTACACCCTGTATTTGAAACCCCATTTAACTCGCACTCTAAGAAACAGCCATTCTAAAATGATCCAGCCTTTTCAAAGTAGAGTTAATGTATTTCACTGTTCTCTCTTTCCTAAAGCAATAGATGAATGGAACCTTCTACCGCAGGAGATTGTGAACTCAACGTCCCCTACAGATTTTTTAAATAATTTGAAGCGGTTGCAGAACTAGCTTGTTCATTGTTACTATTGAGTGGTGCATGCCGTTTGCTAGTTTAATAATGCTGTCTTTGTAATTTGATTGCAAATTATACTTGTTTATGCGGTGTTTCTCGTTTTCCTGCTGCTGTTTGTTCCTGTACATTTTTACACTCTCCTGTAATGTATGCGGTGTTCTCGTTTTGCTGCTGCTGTTTATTGCCATACGTTTTTTTCCCTCTCCTGTAATGACCCCAAGAGGGGTTAACAGTATCTTGAAATAAATAAATAAATAAATAAATAAATAAATAAATAAATAAACTTGTCGGCAAGGTCGCAGTTCCGCCACATGAAACTGTCATGCGTGCTGCCAGGCCATTTCACCATTAGCTGCGTTATGAGGCATTGCAGATGGCCTGCACATTAAGAGAGTCCTATCCCTTCCGGTTGCGGTAGATAAGCTGGTCTTGTTTAGCAATCTTCAGGGCGATGTGGGTGCCGTCTATGCACCCCAGCACCTTCGGGAACCCATTGATCTCCAGGAAACCTGGAGGATACATCAACCAAATGTGCAACATTTCGTCGAGCCCTGTGCATTCTGAACACTGTTTGCAGCATTGAAACAAGTGATGCAAACGAAAGGGACCTTATAAGTCTGTCATGCCTTGAATGAAGCAATATAACAATAATTTAAACGCAATTAACTGAACAAGAGAGGTGAGTGTGTTACATGCAATTTTACTTTCCTTTTTTTTATGCTGGCCATCGTTCAGCTTACTCCTGCGCGGACATTCAATATGCAATCTATTACTCACAAAACGTCGCAGCGAGCTGCCTACGCACTCGCATTCCGTATGTTATTCTAGTTCGTGATCGGCTCCCCCTGGTAACTCACAAATTAGCGTCGCGCACGGAAAGCGGTCTTTGATGGCAGTGTTTCTGCCCCTAATCAAATACGAGGGTCAGGCAAAAGAAATGGGCTAGAGTGCTTCTTGGTGCGCGTTAATGTCGCTAAGCAGAGGGTGCACGACATCAGCAAAACACTTACCGCGTGCAGTGAGCAGTGCGGCCCGCGACGTCGCTGGAAACTTGATTCCGGATTTCGCGAGTTCGCACAGGGCACCGCTCACGGTATTGATAATCCTGCAGGCACTGGTCTGGCTCATGTTCGCAACATCGCCCACGACAGACTGAAAACTGCCGCTCGCGTAGAAGCGAAGCGCCAGCAGGACTTGGGCGTCTACGGGCAGCGAATGCGACCGGGCTGTCGGTCGGCGAAGCGCTGGCGCTAGGGCATCGCAGAGCCGATGCACAGCGGGCCTCGGCAGCCGGTAGTATCGCTCAAGGTGGTGATCGGCTATCGTATCTAGTGTCCGACGGGTCCGGAAAACGCGCTGCTGCCGCAAACTTCTTCTTGCGTCGTTTTGCTGCTCAATCACGAGCGCGATGTAGGCAGCCATTTTGGTCGAATGGTTGCGCAAAAGTTCGTAAGTGCATTTGGACCCCTGTCGTAGGATTTTGTCTTAACTTACGCAAAAACTGAGAACATTTTGCTTCGGGAATACCGAAAAGTTCGTAACTTTTGCGTAAGTTATATTTACGAACTTTTTTGTCGTAAGATAGTTTTGAGAATCCGGCCTCAGGCCCGTAGCCTGGCCCACTTTCTGATTCCACGACTTGCAAGCATCGGAAGAAATGAAAGAGGGGGGGGGGGGGGGTTAAAGGGCATTAGTCGAGCCGCCAGGACCCCGAGGTCTTCGTGAGCCAAAGAAACGATGAGCCTATGATTTGCGGGCTCGTCACCACCATTTCATCCTCCCTCGCATGGGCGCTGCCATCTTGTAATCACGTGACGCGGCAGCCATTAGGTTGCTTCAACTTGTTGTTCCGCTCCCCCCTCCGCGCCTTGGCGGATGCGTTGTATTCGTGTTTTTCGCCGCGTTTCACCGCGCTTTCTTGCCTTACTTCGGAAGCTGTAGTCCGATACGTCTGCTCGACGACTAAGACATCACAAGGGTACAGAGGTCCTTATGACAACGGAGGTTTGTTTACTAATAGTGGCGGAACAGCGCGTATATTTATATCGCGCATTTAGGATCGGAAGGCGTCAAGAATAGTCAGCGCAAGGAGACTATCTTTATTTCCCGAAAGTATCGTCTTTGTATTCATGATATATCGAAAACAGTTTATGTTGATGATGTGAGGAAACTCGTAGAGGAAATAGACAACGAGCGGTTAACTTGTATTTTATCTGAGGCTAGAAATAATGGTACGTCAACTTCAGGCGATTTGTTTGTTCATAATATCACTCCTACATGTGTATGAGGTTCTCAATCTTTTTTTGTAGTGTAAACATTCGGTTGGTCGGTTTACTTATGAATTTTAAGAAATTGTATACCATGCTCACTCCCATTTCGACAGTCATTTAAGTGATTTATTGATTATATTTAGATAACCAGATCAATTTACTTAGTTTATTTTAACGCAAAGGTTGGGACTTCCCGCGTAACTGCCACAGACAACTTAACAGTAGCGAGTATTAGAATCGCGTGCACAAAGAAATAACGTCGTTTCTATTTCGAAATCCAAACGCGATTTCGGTTCGGCGTATGCGCAATAATAACAACGCCTTTTCTTTTTTTTTCTTTTTTTTTTTGCGTACGCTGTTTTAACTTTTGCCTGTATCTGGGGTCCGCAACATTTGGCGCCGGAGAAAAAAATGCCGTCTGCATAACAATCACCCGAGTCCAGGGTTGTCGATGGCGGATAGAGGTTTACTTTTGGTGGCTGGCGACGCCGAAATTTACAGAGCGAATCTGTTCAAAGAAATAAATATTTGTTCACAAAGATCCGTGAAGTGGTGCCTAGCGCTAGAATTCAGCCAAACTTTCCGAGCTATTTCTCCTCCTGCGCCCTTTAATTTTATTTGGCCAATTTTACGGACGACAAATGCCAGATTTAATTTGACGGGCCAGTCACTTATATCATATCTTGAGTAAGCAAATGTTCATATAAGAATAACTTATTTCCTAGGGCCAACTAGTATCGCGAAATGCTGCTTATGAGTATTTTAGGAAGGTTGATATTTTAAGAAATTTCCTACTCGGCTTGTCAAAATATCCTCGAGTAGTGAATTAAAAAAAAAAAGAGGCCGAGACGATACTACTTGTTTATATAAATTATCCGCGTCATTACACGATACTTTTTTTAGTCCACGAGGTTCCCTAAAGGTTGGGTTCCCACGAAAACCAAACAGTGAGTAGTAAACTCGCGAGTTCATCTGTTCTGCCCGATTCAGCACATTGCAAATCAAGCTGTCGATATGCTTCTTTGCATTCCAGTGTTAGTCTCTTCGTTAGCTGTCTTTTCTGGAAGCTAATGTCATCGGGTACGACCGCCGACGAAGGTAATCTTCCCTGTACATTAGTCAGGCGTTTCTCAACCGACCATAATCAGCTACATCAAAGAAGTTCGTAAAAAATGCCCGCAATTTAGGCTCAAAAACGCCTTGTAGTCATCAAAGTGGCTCAATGTCACTGTTTTATTGGTTGTGTGCTACGAGGAAAATAATTGTATTACCAAATTAGGCAAAAAACACGTAAAACAGCAACATAACCGCGTTCAAGTTCAAACCGAAACCAACCAAATTGAAGCAACCTAATGGCGCCAAGTGCATCCGCGCCCTCTATCCGCCGGTGAGGCAACTACTAAAATGAAAAGGTCGATAATCTTCCTCTCTACGCTGTCACAAAGAGTTACCAGCGTCGTCGTGGCGGCAAAGTCGGAAGAGCAGCCGCGACGGGCAGGCCGGGCTTGGCGGCCGGTGCGTGTCGCACCTAAACGTAGGCGTTCATTATCAGCTGCCGTGTAATTCGGTTGAGAACATCGCCGCTCTTATGCTTCCTGCAGAGGCGCCTTGGCGCAGACGGAGAGGCTGCACCAGACTCTCTTGACGAAGAAAAATCGGAGGAATCGCATTCCGCTGTCTCCACGGTGGGATTCATAACGGAAAACAAAGGCCACCTTCGGATTTGCAAAACCCAAATCACAGGGGTTTCTGGTTTTCTTCGCTTTCCCTGTTTAACAAACGCAGCGAATGTACAGAATGTACCTAATTCGTGTAGGAAGGTTATCAAGCTAAAACCAACAACAATATTTGTGACTCCAGTGAACTATAGGGGGCGCACTGGTCAGGCAAAATGGCGGACGAAAAAGGTCGTTTTCGTCTAGGGGTTTTCGTCGTTCAGCACGCGGACCACCATAAATTTCTTGCACTGCAGCGTAGAATCGGTGTTACATATGAAAGCAAAGCGTTTTTTTTTTGACGGTAGAAAGCTTCTTATAGTCAGGGCTTAGGAATGACAAGGCGGAAGCATAAAAAATAATTACTGGAAACGATGTATGTTTCCATGCCGCCTACGAGAACGAAGCCGCGATAGCAGACTTACAGGGTCGAAACGACCTTCTCTCTTGGGGGGATCGTTGGCCGAGTGCTTTAGCACCAGCACACTGCTCGGAGCACGTGGAGCGAAAGCTCACGTTGCAGAACCCAGGACCCTGGGCTCAATCCCCACCCCTGCCCGTTTCGATCTGGATGATCATCGTAGCGGCGTGCGGTCGTCTATCCTTACTGCTTGGAGCACATTAAAGACCCCAAGTTAGTGGTTGTACCGCACTGGCTAAATGGCTCATTTACAGTTGAGGCGCCAGACGCCCACTGAGTCAGACTAACTTCGGGCTGTATAAACATACGCACAACAATTTGCTTTTTGCCTCTCTTAAGCTTCTCGGCGTTGCCACTACGCGACGTCGATTTCGCTAGAGTCGCCAGTATGCATTACTACAAAAATTACAACTTTGTTATTTGCATAGCAAATGACGCTTTCTTTTCGCCTCTTATTTCATATAATTGCACTACTGCTCCAACTCAGGTCTGTAATAGACAGGGAGTTTTTATTTCTTTAGTAACGAGCAATTTTCGTTGCCACTAAAGCCTTCTTTTTACTTCAACCTTTCGGAGCGAGGTAAAGTAGAAGCCTAAAATACATAACTTGCCTCGGCTAGGTGTGTCTGTAGCCGAAAATCTATCCATTGGAGTAGAAGGGGCGTTTTCCGCGAACTATTTTTCGACTGCGGAGGCGTTTGAAGTGGGCGCATCACGCTTGTAGGGAGGAGCTTCTAATACATTTTTGACTTGAAACCGACTATGGTAAAAAACAAATGACTTCTTTAGTTAAGGTGATTTGAATAATATTTATTTATTTATTTATTCAAAATACCCCTAAAGGCCCTCTGTATGAGGGTATTACATAGAGGGGGGGGCAAGTAAATATAAGTACACAGATAAAACACAAATTATACAAAAGACAATATGAGTACAAGGAATAAAAAAAGAACCTTAAGTATTAGTATAACTACGCACTAGCTCTTGGAAGTTAGACATATCTAGTTCAGTTGCAATGTGAGCCGGTAGGTTATTCCAGTCGATTATGGTCCGTGGTATGAATGATCGTGCGTAACTAGATGAGTGGCATGTGATGCGCGCTACCTTGAATGAATGATCGCGACGTGGAAAAATAATGGGTGGTGTTTTAAAAAAATCGTCGTGAAGCGGTGCATGGTGATAGAGCTTGTGAAATAATGACAGACGGGCATGTTTACGGCGGCGTGATAGGTCATGCAACTCAGCTTGATTTTTTAATGCGGTGACACTGGAAAATGGAGAGTAGTCAGAGAAAATGAAACGCGCAGCACGGTTTTGCAGCGACTCGATGTTACTTATAATGTAGGCTTGATCAGGATCCCATATGGCAGAAGCATATTCAATTTTGGGGCGGATTAGAGTGATATAAGCAAGTTTACGTAAGTGAGCGGGTGCTTGTTTAAGATTGTGCTTTATGAATCCAAGGGAACGGTTAGCAGAAGCAAGGGTGACATCAATGTGGTAGTGCCAGGACAAATCAGACTGAAAGTGGACACCCAGGTACTTATAGGTAGATGTAAGTTCAACAGTATTGTTATTCAGAAGGTAAGAAGTTGGAGTCTGAGAGGAGCTTTTGGTAAACGACATATGTTTTGTTTTGTTGTGGTTGAGGGTCATTAGCCACGAAGAACACCACGTGGCTAACTGGTCCAGGTCTGATTGGAGAGCTTGGCGATCGGTGTTAGAAGAGATGTTACGGTAGATGACACAGTCGTCAGCAAAAAGGCGGACATGAGATGAAACGCAAGTGGGTAGGTCATTAATGTATATGAGAAAAAGTAATGGGCCCAGCACGCTACCCTGGGGAACTCCAGATGTCACTTGGACAAAAGAGGAGTTAGAGTTGTTAAGGGAAGTGAACTGAAGTCTATTTGAGAGAAACTCTTTTATCCATGAGAGAACATTAGAATGAATGTTAAGCTGTGCAAGTTTTAGTAGAAGCCTGTGATGAGGAACGCGGTCAAAAGCCTTCGAGAAGTCGAGAAAAATTGCATCAACTTGTGAACCAGCATCAAGAGATGTATGTAAGTCGTGAACGAAACCGGAAAGTTGAGTGTCACATGAGTAACCCCTGCGAAAACCGTGCTGATACTTGAAAATAATGTTATGGTCCTCTAAATAGCGCATGACTTGAGAATGTATGATGTGCTCCAGAAGTTTACAAATAGTGCTGGTTAGTGAGATAGGTCGATAGTTTAGTGGGGAGGATCGATCACCAGATTTGAAGATGGGAATTACCTTACCTATACGCCAGTCTTGAGGAATTAAACCTGTAGAAAATGACTGCGAGAAAATGGCTGTCAAGATGCCAGAAATGCCTGGCGCAGTATTTTTAAGTATCTTGTTGTTTATACCGGTGTGATCAGAGGCAGATGATAATTTAAGCTTATTTAGTAGAGACAAAATACCGGCCTCTTCAATGACTATTTCGGACATATACATATCATTAAGCCTGTTTAAGGTGGGGGATGAAGTAGTGTCCTCACGAGTAAACACAGATGAAAATGATTCATTAAGGAGGTGAGCACACTCTGACTGTGGAACTGAAACGCCATTGTTATCGATGAGAGACACTTCAGGATGACTTCTTGGATTAACTACACGCCAAAATCGTTGAGGGTTATTTAAGAGTAAAGACGACAAGTCATGATGAAAGAAATGACGGCGGGTGATTTTAAGAAGCGACTGGTAATCACTGTCACACTTTTTGTAACGGAGCCAAGAAACTGATAGCTTGTTCTTATCTGCTAGTCTGAATAAGCGCTTTTTTTGTTGTTTAGTCGTCGAAGCTGCTGACTAAACCAAGGCGCACTGTTTTTGCACTTTATTGATATTATAGGAATAAACTTATCAATTAAATTAGTAAACGTATTTTTAAACAAGGCCCAGTTTTCTTCGACACTGCGCGACATAAATTGATGCAGGAACTGTTCTGAGAAAAGAGATAGGTCAGAGTTAAGTCCATCAAAATTGGCTCTATTGTAACATCTGATCCGCTTATCAGTGGTACTTTTGTTAGGCGAACAAACAATGCTACCGGTAATAACATCATGATCAGAAAGCCCGTCTAGGTGAACTATGTCGGAACAGATGTCGGGATCATTGGTTAGAATTAAATCAAGAACGTTTGCAGAAGTGTCAGAGCGCCGAGTGGGAAGTGTAATGAGTTGAGATAATGAGAAGTCTAGACAAGACTGGAGGAAAGCATGGGCCTCAGTTTCGGTAGCCGCAACAGATAGAGTCGACCAGTTTATGACAGGGAAATTAAAATCTCCAAAAATAATTAACACACATTTAGGGAATCTAATACAAACTTCACTCAAAATCCGATGAAACTCACACGAGAATGCCTCCTTCATATCAGGAGGGCGGTAGAAAACACCAACAATTATTTTAGCGGGACCACACTTCAAAGAGACGAATACGCATTCGAGGAAAGACTTAATGTGGATGAGGACCCCAAGGAACTCCTTCCTCAACGCAATGAGGACACCACCACCTCTCCGATTCTGCCTATCACAGCGAAAAAAGTTGTAAACAGACCCACTGACAAAAATGTTGTTATCATGAACGGTGTCATTGAGCCACGTTTCAGTCAGCGCAATCAGTGATGCTGAGCATGAATCGACGAGTGAAGAGAGGGCGACACTTTTGGGGAGGATGCTTCTTATATTGGTGTACAAAAAACAAACGCTATGAGGGGAAGAACGCTTTGGTCGCAGCAACAAGGAAGATACTTGAGTCTGACGGGCGGGGGGCGTGTATCATGCTGTAGTAGGCCGAGGAACAAGTACTGAAGCATTGGTAGGCCGAGGAACATGCACAGCGGCATTGATATCAACGTCCCAAATGTACAGGTCATTGTTCACAAAAAGTTTGTTAAAAGCAACGCGAACACGGTCACCATCTTTCTTTATTGTTTTCGAAAACTGCAATAGCTTACGGCGTTTGTCGCGGACGGCCTCAGAGTAGTCGCGTGATATGCTAAATGGTGTGTTCTTTAGTTTGAGGCCTTGACCTAACACCAATTCCACATCTTTATCATTGTAAAATTTGGCAATTATTGGACGCTTTTTAGCTGACGAAAAACCGCCCAGACGGTGAGCTCTGGCGATAGATGAAACCGTGATGCCAAGCCGGTTTGAGCAAAACTCGGTAACAAGGCGTTCAGAACACTCCCACGTCTCAGACTCGTCCGTGTCTGTTACCCCGAAGAAAAGAACATTTGATCGGCGGGAGCGATTTTCCAAGTCATCGATCTTGTCCTGCAGTTTGGAAATATTCTCATCGACGTTTACGGAAGCCTGAGGTGGAGGAGACATCTCCGCCTTAGTTTCCAGCTCTTGGACTCTTTTTGTTAATGATTCTAAGTTATCCTTTAGGGTGATATGATTCTGTAAAAGCTTATTGATGGAATCAAGAACACTTGCATTGCTAATCTCGAGTCGTTGCACTACATTAGTCACAAGGTCAAGCTTAGCCTCCTGTTCCTTCGTCATTGGCCCAGGATTTGCCTCTATATCACCACTAAGCAAAAGGAGACGCCAAAGATAAAGCACAGCCGCGCGAACACGTTTCAAAAAATGGGATGGCCACGACACCGCTAGTAAACAAACATCCTCACGGTAACCGTGGGTATCGTAGTAACTAACCTGTAAAAACATGACGGGTGAGCGAGGCATCGAAACTGCGGTGCCGTGGCCCGAAGCATCGGTGAAAAGGGCGTGCTTTTGTGCGGTTGAATCAGCTGACGTGGACCCTTGTTGCTGGACGACGAACGGCGAAGTGTCCAAACGTGGCGGTGAACTCCGAAGATGTGGCGAACACAAAGGCAGACTGAGTTCTGCAGGCGCACGATCCGTGCGGCCAGACACGTCCACGTTCCACTCGTTCACAGGGGGATGACCAGCCGTACCGGAGGGACAGCCGATAACACGTCCAAGGTAATCAGCAACAGCAGCTGTAAAAACATGACGGGTGAGCGAGGCATCGAAACTGCGGTGCCGTGGCCCGAAGCATCGGTGAAAAGGGCGTGCTTTTGTGCGGTTGAATCAGCTGACGTGGACCCTTGTTGCTGGACGACGAACGGCGAAGTGTCCAAACGTGGCGGTGAACTCCGAAGATGTGGCGAACACAAAGGCAGACTGAGTTCTGCAGGCGCACGATCCGTGCGGCCAGACACGTCCACGTTCCACTCGTTCACAGGGGGATGACCAGCCGTACCGGAGGGACAGCCGATAACACGTCCAAGGTAATCAGCAACAGCAGCTGTAAAAACATGACGGGTGAGCGAGGCATCGAAACTGCGGTGCCGTGGCCCGAAGCATCGGTGAAAAGGGCGTGCTTTTGTGCGGTTGAATCAGCTGACGTGGACCCTTGTTGCTGGACGACGAACGGCGAAGTGTCCAAACGTGGCGGTGAACTCCGAAGATGTGGCGAACACAAAGGCAGACTGAGTTCTGCAGGCGCACGATCCGTGCGGCCAGACACGTCCACGTTCCACTCGTTCACAGGGGGATGACCAGCCGTACCGGAGGGACAGCCGATAACACGTCCAAGGTAATCAGCAACAGCAGCTGTAAAAACATGACGGGTGAGCGAGGCATCGAAACTGCGGTGCCGTGGCCCGAAGCATCGGTGAAAAGGGCGTGCTTTTGTGCGGTTGAATCAGCTGACGTGGACCCTTGTTGCTGGACGACGAACGGCGAAGTGTCCAAACGTGGCGGTGAACTCCGAAGATGTGGCGAACACAAAGGCAGACTGAGTTCTGCAGGCGCACGATCCGTGCGGCCAGACACGTCCACGTTCCACTCGTTCACAGGGGGGATGACCAGCCGTACCGGAGGGACAGCCGATAACACGTCCAAGGTAATCAGCAACAGCAGCTGTAAAAACATGACGGGTGAGCGAGGCATCGAAACTGCGGTGCCGTGGCCCGAAGCATCGGTGAAAAGGGCGTGCTTTTGTGCGGTTGAATCAGCTGACGTGGACCCTTGTTGCTGGACGACGAACGGCGAAGTGTCCAAACGTGGCGGTGAACTCCGAAGATGTGGCGAACACAAAGGCAGACTGAGTTCTGCAGGCGCACGATCCGTGCGGCCAGACACGTCCACGTTCCACTCGTTCACAGGGGGGATGACCAGCCGTACCGGAGGGACAGCCGATAACACGTCCAAGGTAATCAGCAACAGCAGCTGTAAAAACATGACGGGTGAGCGAGGCATCGAAACTGCGGTGCCGTGGCCCGAAGCATCGGTGAAAAGGGCGTGCTTTTGTGCGGTTGAATCAGCTGACGTGGACCCTTGTTGCTGGACGACGAACGGCGAAGTGTCCAAACGTGGCGGTGAACTCCGAAGATGTGGCGAACACAAAGGCAGACTGAGTTCTGCAGGCGCACGATCCGTGCGGCCAGACACGTCCACGTTCCACTCGTTCACAGGGGGATGACCAGCCGTACCGGAGGGACAGCCGATAACACGTCCAAGGTAATCAGCAACAGCAGCTGTAAAAACATGACGGGTGAGCGAGGCATCGAAACTGCGGTGCCGTGGCCCGAAGCATCGGTGAAAAGGGCGTGCTTTTGTGCGGTTGAATCAGCTGACGTGGACCCTTGTTGCTGGACGACGAACGGCGAAGTGTCCAAACGTGGCGGTGAACTCCGAAGATGTGGCGAACACAAAGGCAGACTGAGTTCTGCAGGCGCACGATCCGTGCGGCCAGACACGTCCACGTTCCACTCGTTCACAGGGGGGATGACCAGCCGTACCGGAGGGACAGCCGATAACACGTCCAAGGTAATCAGCAACAGCAGCTGTAAAAACATGACGGGTGAGCGAGGCATCGAAACTGCGGTGCCGTGGCCCGAAGCATCGGTGAAAAGGGCGTGCTTTTGTGCGGTTGAATCAGCTGACGTGGACCCTTGTTGCTGGACGACGAACGGCGAAGTGTCCAAACGTGGCGGTGAACTCCGAAGATGTGGCGAACACAAAGGCAGACTGAGTTCTGCAGGCGCACGATCCGTGCGGCCAGACACGTCCACGTTCCACTCGTTCACAGGGGGGATGACCAGCCGTACCGGAGGGACAGCCGATAACACGTCCAAGGTAATCAGCAACAGCAGCTGTAAAAACATGACGGGTGAGCGAGGCATCGAAACTGCGGTGCCGTGGCCCGAAGCATCGGTGAAAAGGGCGTGCTTTTGTGCGGTTGAATCAGCTGACGTGGACCCTTGTTGCTGGACGACGAACGGCGAAGTGTCCAAACGTGGCGGTGAACTCCGAAGATGTGGCGAACACAAAGGCAGACTGAGTTCTGCAGGCGCACGATCCGTGCGGCCAGACACGTCCACGTTCCACTCGTTCACAGGGGGGATGACCAGCCGTACCGGAGGGACAGCCGATAACACGTCCAAGGTAATCAGCAACAGCAGCTGTAAAAACATGACGGGTGAGCGAGGCATCGAAACTGCGGTGCCGTGGCCCGAAGCATCGGTGAAAAGGGCGTGCTTTTGTGCGGTTGAATCAGCTGACGTGGACCCTTGTTGCTGGACGACGAACGGCGAAGTGTCCAAACGTGGCGGTGAACTCCGAAGATGTGGCGAACACAAAGGCAGACTGAGTTCTGCAGGCGCACGATCCGTGCGGCCAGACACGTCCACGTTCCACTCGTTCACAGGGGGGATGACCAGCCGTACCGGAGGGACAGCCGATAACACGTCCAAGGTAATCAGCAACAGCAGCTGTAAAAACATGACGGGTGAGCGAGGCATCGAAACTGCGGTGCCGTGGCCCGAAGCATCGGTGAAAAGGGCGTGCTTTTGTGCGGTTGAATCAGCTGACGTGGACCCTTGTTGCTGGACGACGAACGGCGAAGTGTCCAAACGTGGCGGTGAACTCCGAAGATGTGGCGAACACAAAGGCAGACTGAGTTCTGCAGGCGCACGATCCGTGCGGCCAGACACGTCCACGTTCCACTCGTTCACAGGGGGGATGACCAGCCGTACCGGAGGGACAGCCGATAACACGTCCAAGGTAATCAGCAACAGCAGCTGTAAAAACATGACGGGTGAGCGAGGCATCGAAACTGCGGTGCCGTGGCCCGAAGCATCGGTGAAAAGGGCGTGCTTTTGTGCGGTTGAATCAGCTGACGTGGACCCTTGTTGCTGGACGACGAACGGCGAAGTGTCCAAACGTGGCGGTGAACTCCGAAGATGTGGCGAACACAAAGGCAGACTGAGTTCTGCAGGCGCACGATCCGTGCGGCCAGACACGTCCACGTTCCACTCGTTCACAGGGGGGATGACCAGCCGTACCGGAGGGACAGCCGATAACACGTCCAAGGTAATCAGCAACAGCAGCTGTAAAAACATGACGGGTGAGCGAGGCATCGAAACTGCGGTGCCGTGGCCCGAAGCATCGGTGAAAAGGGCGTGCTTTTGTGCGGTTGAATCAGCTGACGTGGACCCTTGTTGCTGGACGACGAACGGCGAAGTGTCCAAACGTGGCGGTGAACTCCGAAGATGTGGCGAACACAAAGGCAGACTGAGTTCTGCAGGCGCACGATCCGTGCGGCCAGACACGTCCACGTTCCACTCGTTCACAGGGGGGATGACCAGCCGTACCGGAGGGACAGCCGATAACACGTCCAAGGTAATCAGCAACAGCAGCTGTAAAAACATGACGGGTGAGCGAGGCATCGAAACTGCGGTGCCGTGGCCCGAAGCATCGGTGAAAAGGGCGTGCTTTTGTGCGGTTGAATCAGCTGACGTGGACCCTTGTTGCTGGACGACGAACGGCGAAGTGTCCAAACGTGGCGGTGAACTCCGAAGATGTGGCGAACACAAAGGCAGACTGAGTTCTGCAGGCGCACGATCCGTGCGGCCAGACACGTCCACGTTCCACTCGTTCACAGGGGGGATGACCAGCCGTACCGGAGGGACAGCCGATAACACGTCCAAGGTAATCAGCAACAGCAGCTGTAAAAACATGACGGGTGAGCGAGGCATCGAAACTGCGGTGCCCGTGGCCCGAAGCATCGGTGAAAAGGGCGTGCTTTTGTGCGGTTGAATCAGCTGACGTGGACCCTTGTTGCTGGACGACGAACGGCGAAGTGTCCAAACGTGGCGGTGAACTCCGAAGATGTGGCGAACACAAAGGCAGACTGAGTTCTGCAGGCGCACGATCCGTGCGGCCAGACACGTCCACGTTCCACTCGTTCACAGGGGGGATGACCAGCCGTACCGGAGGGACAGCCGATAACACGTCCAAGGTAATCAGCAACAGCAGCTGTAAAAACATGACGGGTGAGCGAGGCATCGAAACCGCGGTGCCGTGGCCCCGCATATATTTAAATTTCTGATTTATTTGATTTTCTAATGATTTTTTTCCTTATTTGAATGAGATATACCATTTATTTTGTATTAATTTGGTCGAAACCAATTCGGGCTTTTTGTCTTGCAGTGACTTACTGCCTAACGGCAGTCCCGTATCTGAAGAAAGACGATTTTCATGTCCGAAATGAGGCTGGTCAAAAAAGAAAGCACACCATTTCAACTGCAATACTTAAACGTGGATTGTCCAGTGTTGCCAAGTTTTATTGTAGTTTTCCTTAGATTCACATTTGTCACGTTTTGTACCATACCAATCTTTTTCATGAAGTACAGAGTACAGACTGCATGCCATACTGGTCCGCAAATATCATCACGTACGATGGGGATGAAACAAGTTTGGAGTGAATCCTTTCAACGAATTTGGTACTGCATACCCGCAAGTGCGAAATGGTAGCTCAGTTCGTCCCATCGGCGCTAACATTTGTAGTCGTTACTGGCACACAAACAAACACGGCGTGCAAAGCGGCAGTGTAGAATACTGAATGTCAGCCGTGCCGATACAGTGGCAGAAATGATCGGGAGACCAAATTCTTCGCGTCGTACGGCGCGGGATGCATCGTTGTCACTGCCCCACAAGAACACGGCGAGTTGAAAAACCATGAAACCTCTTCCCGCAAGACACGACTTAAAGGGACGATGAGAGATTTTTGTGCTTCGCGCAAATACCGCTTAGAACGGATCTCTGACGTTAATGAAATGTGAAACGCCCATTTGTTTTTCACCCCACGCAATCAAAGTCGCCGAAGAAATTTAAAAAAAAATCGAGCAGCGTTCACTTTTTCAATTTGCAGCCAGAACAAGCGGCCACGTGATCTCGAACCGATTATATGCCTCCAATGTTGATCATAGCCACGCGCTACGGTCGGCAAATCACAGGACACGCGCTGAGTTCCAGACATTGTTATGGTTCGGCTATTGTCGTCATTGTAGCGACTGGACACAGGCCACTACCCGAATGCTTCTCGAGCTATCGATTATCACGAACCCAAATTGAGTGTCCAAGCAATGCTCGGGTCCATTCAGGGGTATTCACGCGAGGGAGAAATCCGGGGATTTCTCCTCCGGCACGCGCATCCCACGACGAAGATGTCAGGCTTTGCGATGTGCAAAAGCCTCGCGTTTTCATCTCGTGATGCGCGCGTGCCGGGGAGAAATCCCCGGGATTTCTCCCTCGTGTGAATACCCCTAGCCGCATTCAAATATCGTTACTGGAGGATGCTGCAATCTGTAAGTTACGTCATCAAGTTTCGCGAGGGAGAGACTGATTGAAAACGCTTGATTTGGTCCTTGAAATTACACCCCAACAAAGCAGTTCCTTGGCCAGTGGCGTTGCGTGCGAGTGTCCTTGAGTCCCGCTAGTGCCAGTAAGCTCTTGTAAAGTGAAAACATTACAATCGGATATCTCAACCCAGTGCCACCGCACTGTTCCGATTTCAATGCGTATACCAATGTATTCGGTGTAGTTTTGTTTCGCTGGGTTTCTCGCTGCCTACCTCTGGTAACTGCCACGCGGCAGCGCGCCGGTCGCGTCGCACGGAGTGTATGTAGGGACCTTATTTGCCACAGCACACTAGCGCTTGCTGAACCTCTAGCGTACATTATAAGAACTCCTATGGCCAATACCGCTACTGCCGCCACACGCTTTTCGCTCCCCCCCCCCCTCTCCTCTCCTTGAACATCCGGGTTCGGTTCCGACTGGTACGCTTTTGAAGGGATCGTCACTAGCTGAAACGAGTTAACGTGTCGACCTTCGTACGCTCTGATTTTTTTCTCTTTTGTTGAGCGCCACGTGCTTGCTCTGCAGTTCATTCGGCACGTTCCAGCTCCTTTCTGTCAAAAACAAGAGCCGGGATCGTCGGATGTTCCTGAAAGAGCTGCTTTTAGAGAACCAATCAGTGCACGGAGACTATTTATATTTTACATTTTCTAAGCGAGAGCTAAAATGAATAAAAATAAAATTTGTCTCTCCACCTGCATTACCAAACGGTATAACGGGTTTAAACCAATTAAAAATAACTAAATAGGATCTGATATGACCAAAAAGAATATTTTCATTTAAAAGCCAATCAACAAAGGAAAACAGGGTGGCAGCGAAACTGCTATATCGGGTACGGGCTTGTGTTTTATCACCGGGTTTTTGCTTTTTTCGAGTATAAAATCAGGGTAATAATGGCGTAGTTTAAAATATTGTCTATTTAGTCTTGTGCCACTTGGTCTTGTGTCTTGTTTGAGACGACGACGAGGTTTCTTCATTAGTTTCTTTTGCTTGTGTTATTCTTATTTTTTTCAATCTGTAATATAAAAGAAGACAATTATGTATTATTGGGTTTGTTAAATATAACTGTTTGTATTATTATTATTACTTTAGGTTTAATCTAAATTATTGTTTCAAATTGTTTTTTTTTGTATTCTAGAGCTAAAATTTCGTTATAATGAAATCGAGTATTTTCCTCCCATTAAGTTATGATGTAGCCATAGAAGTTTATGGTTCGCTCAGTGATAGTGTCACTTTGTTTCAAGGGGCATACTTTCCCTCCAATACACCTCCAATACACCTCTAAGTAATTCCAGACAAAGTCCTTTTCAGGGCCCCTCCTTGTTTCCTCTCTATATACATTAGACTACTTCAAAACGAAGTCCTTTTCAGGTCTCCGCCCTCGAACCACCCCTCGGTTTCTGC
>JAZHYW010034356.1:0-21128 GCA_037355805.1 Ixodes ricinus | reverse complement strand
CTCAGATTGAGGCACCGTCGTCGCCCGGTGTGTCATCCTCAAAACGAGGTCGTCGTTGTGTTCTTTATTTATACGCGTATATATGTATAAATAAAATAAGATAGATAAAAAGACACGCAATCGAACGGCCAGCGGCGCGCCGTTCTAGTTATATATCTAGCTATACACGCCTGAAATAATTTTGTTCAGTTTGTGTCTGAAACCGAGCTAAAACTTTACGTACACAGTCAAATTCAAAGCTAAAATATATACAATGCAAGTGCTTCTGACCCTACATAACAAATACTTATATTTGAAATCCAGGGCACAGATTTTGATTGTAAACATCTAATTATTATATAGTCATATTACAACCGCCACATTCTTAGTCAATATGCTGTCACAAACGCATCGTACAAATCTTCTTTTCGATAAGCCCATGTAAAGGTAGCTTGGCCGCAAGCTTATTGGTGCACGGCAGAGTGCTAACTTTACAGGGGCAAAAAGCGGGCCGAATTTGAAAGTCTCGAGGAATAAAAAGTATTAATTAAAATACCGAAATTTTAAATGCGGTGTGTGCTATGAGTCGGCAGCTATTATATCCCTCGGGAACTTTACGGTTCTTCATTTCAGTGAGAAGAAATTAAAAATTTTGTCAAAGTGGCCCATAGGACCCAATGCAACAATATTATATCGGGCCCAGGAACAAAAAGTATACAATCCTGAGGTTCAAGTAGGTATTAAATAAGAGTGTATTAGTGCCCTCTATAGATATCCTGGGGAACTTAAGGATTTCTGCACTAGTTTGGCTGAAATTATCATTTTACTGCGTTTTGCTGAGAATAGCCAAGAGAGGGCGCAAGAAGACCGTGTCCAGGAATGCTGGGGATGTATTCTTATTTGTTGTTTCTTTGGCAAAGTTCGCCAAAGTCTTACCTGTGACCTATTTAAGATATTTTGATGACTTTTATATCACCAGAAAGCTCAAACTTAGCTCTTTTTTTTTGCATGCAAGTTCAATATTTACTGTTCAAAATAAAATACGTTATATATATTCGAAGGAGCGAACGTTCCGAAAACCCACCAAATTAAAAATCAATTTTCTTAAAAGAAAATTATATTTTAGTGGCTTTTAGTGTAAAAGTAGCATGGTATGATAGTGGTTTATCATAAGATATAAATATAAAAGTTAGTATTTTGTTTATAACACCGGAAATATAGCTTTAATTTTGTGAAATGTACGTTGTAAAACGGCCAGTTTTGGTGCAACGTAAAATCATTTTTACACGGAATTACGCACAATTTAAATTATATTTAAGCGCACGTATTTAGTATTAATATTAGGTAATTAACTATACCAATGCCACAATATTGGTCAGCCATAGCAGCCATGCAGGGACGCTGTCACAAACGAACTGCCAAGATTCGTTTCAATTTTAGTCGTAGAAGCAAAATACTATATGATCTGTTGAATTCACACGTGGTACCCGAAAGGTAGCTGATGACAAGTTCCCATCTCAATTGAAACATGGTTTTGGGGTCGAGTTTTTAATTTTTACCTAAAACAATCGGGGCTCCATTCCACGCTGTGAAGGTGGTCGGCAGACGAAGCTGTGGTATCACCTGCAACGATTTCCCACTGCATTATACGAAATGATTGACGAAAGAAAAGTAAATGCGCTGTACCAAAACGTTTTTATATATGAAAGGCTAGTGGCGTCACTCCCTGCATTGCAAGCTGCCGCGGAACAGTAACCTTTACTGAGAAACGTATGCGGTGAGCGTTACGTGCTTTGCATTGTTATCAGGAGGCCTTATTATCAATTATCTGGTTTGGATGCTTGTTTTGTGCTTGTTTTTTTATCGAAACGAATGCTGTGCTGTACGTTATATGCGTGATAAGCACCTCTCGCTTCAACCTCTAAAAGTTTTTTTTTGTGAGGACGCCGGCATTAAGAAATTTGTCCAATGAGTTATATACAACTTCGCTGTAAAATATATGTTTCGGGACAATTATTGAAATGAAAGACAGCGTAAACGGCAATCGTGGCGGATATTTTGTTTTCAAGTTGTTGACTATTGAAGCGGCCAAGGCGGAAACTGGCGCTTATCCCACCTGTCGGTGATCGTATGCTTTACCACTCGGCAGTTTGTCACTTCTCAAACTACTGTACTAGGACCCTTCTGTGACACTCTCAAAATTGATTTAATTATCCTTAGTGAATTAAGAAAAAAAGTATTGTATATTAAAAAGTATCTTGAAAAAATAAAAATGTGGAACTATTTTCCTTTGATGACTGTTGCCAAAGGTCTATAACTTCCTAAGTATGACCTCTGATCTTCTAATTTCTTCTTTTTAAATTTGCTTTATGTTCTATTAGTAGCAAGGTATAATTAAAAATATAAACAGAAAATATAATAATAAGTTATATTAAAGTCTGAATCTTGTCAATTGTCACTTGTGACTGCATACTCGTGAGGGTGCTATATTGGGCAATATTGTGGCATGAATATGGTTAATTACCTCAAATGAATGCTTAGCATGTAAGCTGTAGGGATTCCTTTGCTGCTAGCCGTCTCAGAGAATAACACAACGCACCGGCTCATCAACACGTCGTTGTTTATGTGAACAGCAAGTCGTCTGCTTCTCGCTCAGGAGTCAAAACGAGTCAAAACGACGCCGAACTCTGGTTGGCTTTGATTGAAAGGATAATGGGTAGACCTCAATTCGAGATGCCTTGAGCTCTACCCACTATTTTTTTTTTCAATCAGCCAATAAGAGATCGGCGTTCTGATATCATCGCAAGCCCTGAGCAAGGAGCAGACGAACCTGCTCTCAGCACTGACTGTCATCGCCCTCGCCGCGATCCCAAAAGTACGACGACGATGACGAAGACACAGGACGTGTGTGGACGCTGCTCCAAGACCATCAATGGGCGGCAGCAATATATTGCGTGTTCTGGGACCTGCAACCGCCGGTTCCACTGCAGATGTGTGAATATTGCCGCTGCGGAGTATGAACTTCTCGTTCAGAACGGAGTCAGCACCTACGAGTGCCAAGAGTGCACCAAACTGCCTGGCCTCGATTCGGCTAAGCTTGGCTCCGACGATGTGCCCTGTTGTGTGGATCCCAGTGGTGATGCAGGCGAAGAACAACCTGACAAGGAGGGACTTGGAGACAACGCAGACCTCCGAACGATCATCCTTCAGCTTTGCCGGAAGGTTGATGCTCTCTCATCTGAAGTACAGGCCCTGCGAGCAGACAATGAACAGCTGCACCTTCAACTGGCCCGTAATGCGGAACTCCTTCGTAAGTCCTTAGGCACTGGTCCTCCTCGCTCCCCTTTGACAAATCAAGAGGCTGCACATGCAAGTCATATGTCAGTGACTCCGAGTACTACAGCCAATGTGACGGAGCCATCTTGTTCCACTTCCTCAAATTTCGAAGCTAGACCTACCAGTTACGCGTCCATGCTTCGGACCACTACGACTGGTGGCGACATGCAAGCAGGGAGACAAGTACGCCCCCGGCCAGTTTGGAACCGTGCACCTAACCTGGAGCATGGGGACCCCTTGGTAGCCTCGACCACCGGTATCCGCGGCAGTCGATCGACTACTGACGAAGACGGATACACCCTTGAACAAAAGAAAAGGAGGGTGAAGCCCGCCACGGGCACGAACTCTACAAGTAAGCTGACGGCTGTACCTCGACCTCCGAGGAGTAGGGCGCTCTTTGTGTCTCGGCTTGACCCTACAACCACTGTTGACGACATCGCAGCAATACTCAGCAACGTCGTCAAAACATGTGTCTGTACCCAACTTCCGTCTAGACATATGAGCTATGCATCGTTCCACATCGCTGTAGAGTGGGACGATTTTGACAAGGTGAATGACGCGAGTGTGTGGCCCATTGGCTGTCTCTTTAGGCAGTTTTTTGGGTTGCTGAGGAGAAACGAAGAAGATGCATGATGAGTGTACCATTTATTATCAGAATGTACGTGGTTTGAGGACTAAGGACGCCGAGTTTTTTCGGAGGCTATGTCAAGCACGTATTCAATCATATGCCTAACAGAAACTTGGCTTGTAGATGGAATTTCTAGTTCTAATTATTTTCCACCCAAGTATGAAGTATATAGACGTGATCGTGACTATGTGGAAACGGGAAAGAGCTTGGGGGAGGTGTATTGATTGCTGCAGATAGGAGCTTGAAAGTTCATCGGAGGAGCGATCTCGAGAGTTATCCTGAGAGCGTGTGGATTGAAGTAATGTCTACCGATGGTAGAAATTTTCTCATTGGCAATTACTATTTTCCGCCGATGTTTGATCACATTATTTTCTGTGAGCATATCAACTTCCTGGAAGAAAGAATTGACTTCTCCAAATTTCGAGTGCACATGTATGGCGATTTCAACCTTCCTGGTTACGATTGGGAGTCAGGCAGCTTCTTAGTTAGTCATACAAACACAAGGTTGAAGCTACTTTGTCTGTTAGACTTCGTTCATTTCAATGGTTTTGAACAACGTAATACTGTACGCAACTGCTGTGGAAACATACTTGACCTTGCCCTGGTAACCTCGGTTGTTGATATCAGTCTTGCCAAAGCTCCGCTATCTCGGGTAGATAACTATCATCAACCTTTTATTGTATCATTTTTCTTCCCACTTGCCAAGCGCATTTTCCATTCACAATCATGGTTTTCCTACTCCAACGGTGATTACTATTCCTTGTATCAGTATCTTCGGGACTATGACTGGAGCAGTGTTCTCGCTGATCAGTGTGTTGAATCATCAACTTCCACACTTTCGACTATTGTCCAGGAAAGTATGCAACTCTTCATACCAAAGAGGGTGTCTCATAAAAGTGACTATCCCATATGGTTCTCGAAGGAACTAAGACACTGCTTAAGGCGCAAGCTACACTATCATCGCCTGTACAAAAAAACTGGCAATGCCGTTTGGTACACGAGATTTAGTCAATGTCGTGCAGAGGCGAAACAATTGTTTAAGCGAGATAAACAACAACATGCTGACATCGCCGAGAACTCATTGAGCACACAGCCACAGTGTATGTGGAAGTTTGTCAAAGAGAGCATCAAAGAGAATGTTACCACGATCACATTGCGAGATAATGAGGATTGCGTCTCTGACCCTGTTGATGTAGCTAATATTTTTGCGCGCCATTTTAGTGCTTCTTTCAGTACAAATAATGGCCTAATGCCTAGCTCGAATATAAACTGCCTAGATTTTTTGACTGTTGCTCCAATTAATGAATCTGAAGTCTTGGAGGCAATTAAAAAATTGAAACCAAAGTTATCTACGGGAGTAGATGGAATTCCCAGCTTCATAGTAAAAGGTTGTGCTTCACTCCTTTGTCCAGTTTTGGTTCATATATTTAACTTATCACTTGCATCTGAAACATTTCCTACCGCTTGGAAGCGCTCTGTTGTTGTTCCATTACATAAATCGGGTGATCGATCCATGGTTAACAACTATAGGCCAGTCTCCCTCCTTTGCAGTTTGTCTAAAGTTTATGAAATTGTTTTGCACACCCGCCTTTATGCATATTTTTGTCGGAAGATTATTCCTGAGCAACATGGTTTCATGAAAGGCCGCTCCACAGAAACAAACCTGTGTTCCTTCCTACATCAGATTGTACCATCTGTCCATAGCGGAGGACAAGCGGATGTAGTCTACTTTGATATGAGCAAAGCTTTTGACAAAGTTAATCATCGACTACTGTTGAGTAAACTCTGTAGTTACGGCCTGTCCCTTAAGTACTGTCGTCTCCTCGATAGTTACCTATCTCATCGGCTGAACTTTGTGCGAGTATCTGGCCGATTATCTGCTCCTTTTTTATCTACTTCTGGGGTTCCTCAAGGTAGTAACCTCGGTCCTTTGCTGTTTTTAATTTTTGTAAATGATCTAGCTTCTTGTATTAAACACACGCGGTTTTTGTTATTTGCTGATGATATTAAGTTGTTTACAGCGGTTAAAACGGTTGACGATTGTGAATGTCTTCAGCGTGATATAGATTCTATTTCGGCGTGGTGTTTTTCAAATGACCTACTCTTAAATGAGTCAAAGACGAAAGTTATGTCCTTTTCTAGGAAGCGTAAAATTCTGAGTTTTCCCTATGTATTAGATTCCACCAATATTACTCGCGTTGAGGTCATCCGTGATCTAGGCGTTTTTATGGATCCTGCAATTAATTTCAATCATCACGTGACTACAATTACGAATGCTTCCTTTAGAGTGCTGGGAGCCATTACACGAGTGACACGCGGGTTTTCTAAACCACTTTGTATTTTACGTTTGTTTTCTTCACTGGTGCGTAGTCGTGTTGAATATGCCTCAGTTGTCTGGAACTGTATTGGAGTGACAAATTCAGGTGTAATTGAGAGTGTTCAACGTAGATTCGTTCGTGTTTTGTTTGATCGTTATTTTCAACCGAATTATTTCTATAGTTATGAGAGGATTTGTGAACTCGTGAAGTTAGACTCGTTACACAACAGGAGAACAATTCGTGAACTGACATATTTGTATAAGATTGTAAATGGTATAATTGATTCCCCAGAGCTACTCAGTCACATCTACTTGCACGTTCCTCGTAAGTCTTGTAGACTTTATACTTTGTTTTACCCTACCGACTTTTACCATGCTGCACCCATGACACGCCTGCAACTGACTTATAACCATTTAGAACAGATTTGTGGGAATGCTAGTCTTGATATTTTTGATGAAAAGCGTAAATTTCGAAAGTGTGTTGAGGCTATTGTTTTTTCCTAACGTTTTGCTTTTATCCTGTTTAACATTTTTCTACTTATTGAGTCATTGATAAGTGCACCACTAGGGAGGCGTTAAGCTGTTGGTGGGTCACTGAAAATAAGAATAAAATAAATAAAATAACTTTTTCGCCGGACTTTTATCAGCGGCGGAGTGCCGCTCGTGTGGCCCAGAGCCGTGTATACAGAGAGTTTGGTCAATGGGAGGCGCTGGCAGAGCCAGGGCGCGCATCGAGACTCGGAAAGAGGGGCTTGGCATGATCTCTTGACCAACGCAGAAGCCGAAAGAATCCCCTAGCGGTAGTAGCGAGAAACAGTTCTGACCAAAGGTATATGTTCGTATATGGTTTTAATTAGCGCGTAAGAGTGAAGTGTAGTATCCCTTCGTGGTTGAAAATAGGGTGCACGTGATGTTTTGATCATGATCATGCAGAAAGATGTAAGAAACGAATGCGCCTCTCAACTCTGTTTTGCTCGGACAGTGTATGACCACTCGGACGGCAGATTCCCGGCCCACGCGCTCGGCGTACGAATTTTGTTGATCGGTCCGCTAGTCGCACTCTTTCACCATCATTTTGGATGAGCGTGAGTGAAACATCACGTGTACCATATTTTCAGTCACCGAGAGTTACTCCGATGCACTTCTCAGGTTTGTTTCTCGCGACCAGCGCCAGGGATATTTCAGGCTTCTGGTTGGTCACATTCGAATTTCTGAAGACGCCCTGGAGCCACGCCCAGCCCGCTTTCGGCCAATGGCGTCTCCTCATGTGTCTCCTGTACTTCCCAACGAATGGCCAAACTCTCTACATATACGGCTCTGGTGTGGCCAAGGAGGTTATAATGGGCAGGAGGTGGCGTCCCTATTCCCAATGCATGGAGCGAAGTGTAACGGAGTAGGCGTGGCTACGAGCCGCGACGGACATTTCTTGACCAATGGGAAGCCTAGTGAGTGGGCGCCGCCATTAATTTCGGTGCAAACAACCCTCGTTGCCATGGCATTTCCGTGGCAACGCGATTGTGTGCACCGAATTATGGCGGCACCTACTGTTATTTGAAAGCAGCGCTTAACGGGAGACTTCAAACCGGTATGGTCGGAATTGGATGAGATTATTATAAACGAACGCCTGGTTGCCCAGCAGAAAGTAAGTGACTAGAGTTGAGACGCTCTAGACGACGCACCGACTGAATCGGTGTCGAACAGGCGAGATTTCGAGCCCAACACTTGCCTGACCAGAGGACTAGGAAGTCGGCGGTAGCGGACGCCTCGACACCGCGCCTGGAGCGTCGTCTCGAACGAGTCAGTCGTGCAGCGCGGCTTTGGAAAGCGATCGCGAGTCAGTTATCGTAGGCACGAACGCTGAGAAGGCGCTGTGGTGCGTCGCTGAGAAGCGCATCGCGGGTTGAGAGCCGTACAAATTCTGCTTCGAGTAGATGTTGGTTTCACTCCGCCGTGATGAGTATTCGGGTTCGCATCGAAACATCTTTTGGTGCGCCGATCGAATCGAAAGCCAGCCGCGACAGCGAGCAGACGAAGCAGACCGCAGGCACGGAGCAGACGTAGCCTAAGCCTAACGACCGAGCGGAGAGCAGACGATGGAGCATGGTTGAATTTAGTTTGGATGAGAGCGTTGGTGCGCGGGCGAGTCTGGGATTGGGTTGTTCTTCCGGCGTCACTGGGTATGACGTCATGCCGGTCCCGCTCATTTAAACGTCCTGGTGTGGCTGATTGCGCTTCGCCACCTTGTGGTTGAAATCACGAGAGACGATTTAACATGCGGGCAACTTCAACGCTGTGCATCACCAGGATGCCCCACAAGGCTTAAAAGCAATTAAATTTGTTTGTAACGTCGAGTAAACGTTACTTTTACTTCTGCAACAAAGCTTGACGTTTTACGACGCATATTTGACAAGTTTCAAGCTTGATTTGCGGTCATATAAACAGAATACTATATTTTATCTATCATATCTTGCTAATAATAAAAAATAGGCAAATAAATAATTGGGTTTCTGAGAAGATCGGTCCGAAGTTTTATACACTTTCGAAGCATCTGCTCATTCAAATGTAACCGATGTTATTTTGTACACATAATATTTAACTATGCATGCAATTAAAAGAGCTAAGTTTCGTGCTTTCTGGTGGTATTACGGTTATTAAAATAGCCTAAATGAGACAACACGTAAGAGCTTGCCATACTTTACAAAATATCATCAAAAACAAATAGTCTGACATTCTTTTTTTTTTTCAAGATTATTCTCAAATATTTGATTCTTTTAAAATTTATTAGGCCTAATGAAATCTACTTTGAGAGTTTCACAGAAGATCCCCAGTTCAGTAGCTTGAGAACTGACAAAAAAATACACAGGGTCTCTTTCGTTATCCCTAAGACGACTTGAAGGCAAAATCCCAATCGCTGATGTAAACGTGATAGCGAACCTCCGAAGATAGTGCGCTCTTTGACGACGCACTCTTGGCGCCGTTTCATTGGTACCTTTCGTTTTGGAACCTTTCGTGTCGCCGACGTGTTTTCGTACTTTTCATGTCGCCGAAGTGTTTTCGCTCAAGAACTTTGAAGGTCGACTGAACGATGAAACATATAAGGCTTTCGCCTTAAAACGAGCGGTCAAACATGTAATTCCGACAGAAGGGAGAAACGTGTTTTCGCCGTGGCGTTTCAATGGCTAGTAACTTGAAAACAAATCAAGAAATTCACCAACCTTGCCGTTTGCGCTGTCTTCCATTGTAAAAATGGTACTAAGACAAACGTTTCTTTTGTCAACATTAAAAATTTTGATTTGTGCCTGAATTGAGATGAAAACGCCCATATCAAACTAAGCGTGCGGTTTTTTATTGTTTGTTTTGTTTGTAGTGCAGTAAATTGCACCTCAAGCACCACAAACTCTGTCTACCGAAAAATAATAAAACATATGTTTTCAGGACCTGTGTAAATTACAAAATTAATCAACCTCATAAAACTTTGTCTTGACATTCGTAAATAGATGGTGTCGCCCACTGATCTCAATGACTATTTGCTGGATCGTGTTTGCCCAGCTCCGCCTATGCACAGGAATATGGCTATACTTCGTTTCAGCTTGGGTCCAGACGCAGCCGATGCTACAAGCGCGAGCTCCGTGCTTTCAGCATCCCTGCCGAGCACACGCGCGCTCGTGCAGTGTAAGAACTGTTCAGGGCCACATGCTCGCGCTCGTAGCATCGGCTGAGTCTGGACCCAAGCTGAAACGAAGTACACCGTCGGCCGTCTGTTTGGAAGAGGTATATTATATCTAGCCATCATAGTAATATGGCGGACAGCGCTGTGGCGGCAGGCTGCCATAAAAATAGCCGTGGGTCTTGTACGATGTACTGTGGGTGATATTTCGTGCTTGATTGAATTCACTCGACGAAGCAGATTCTTGAAACTCAATGGATGCGACAGAGGAAGGTAGATTATGCCGTCATGTTGTGCGGCGCGCTGTTCAAATCGCCCTGATCGCAAAGAGACAAGAACTTACCATCGGTAAGTATTCAGTGTTTTGTGGCTATCCTGGCGCGCAGAGATATATGTTCGGTGAAAAATATTTATTTGTTTCTGAGGTTTCCACGCAGTCACACCGGGACCCTTCAGCCGCGGGTGAAAAGCGTGCACCCTATCTAATGTGACGGTATATTGTGCCACCATACTACTATGGTGTGGCTAGAGATAGTATAACTACCAAAAAGAGTGCGGACCGTGGCCGTATTCGCGGAGTGGGCAAACGCGATCCAGCAAATAGTCAGAAATCAGTGGTGTGACCAGTCAATTTTCTCTCTTTAGAGTAACGCTTTGAAATGTGCATCCCAATTAGAAATTGACACGAATATTTGGAGCTAGTGTCCTACTAAATATTTCACGCAACGTGAACCCGGGTTTTGTTGTCTCAGTCGACGTTGAGACGTGGCAACACATTTGCTACAAATGCGCCCGCGGCAACCAAAATGAGAGGAACGAGCTGGACCCCACCCGCACAAACAGTGACTTACGATCACCTCACAAACATACTTCTTGCATTGCTTGCCACATTGTCTACGGCAAACAGATGCCCGGTGAATTTGTCACTGCTGCCGCTTCAGTCGCGCTGAACGCAACCGACGCAACTGTCAACATAGATTCACTAAAGGGGGTACGCTCGCTGTATCGGCACTTCATTTTTTTTTGGTGGGTATTATTATTTTGGCGTTTAGTGCAGAGCGGTACAATATGAAAATGCGACTTTCTGAGATTTAGAATGGCGTCAAGAAGCTCAGACGATACCGCCTTGATTTGTTGCGGTCTCTTGTGACATTTCTGCTGCACTGGAAGGCGGTTCTGCAATTGCAGATAAAGCTCCACATAAAAGATGGCTCAAGTAACGTCACTCTGAAACGCAGCTTCTTAGTGACTCCTTGTCAATACACACCACGAAAGTCTCGGCATTAAAAAACCTCTGACAAGGCAAGAAAAAAAAATTTCATGCTAGGCGTTACAATGGTGCATCAGGACATCACCAAAATATTATTTCACCTTACAATTGCGTAGCTTTTTTTTAAATAAAAAATAGAAATACGAAGTCAAATTCAAAGTGCCCGTCAAGTACCCTGTGACGTAACAATGTACCGCAAGATGCCGGGGCGGTCAGAAGGGAGGCATCGCCGGAAGTCACGTGAGTTGTACTTGTATCACTCCTCGTGCTTACCGCGACAGCGTGTAATATTTTTTAATATTTTTGTTATTCTCCGCGGCTCCGCGAGCAATCCAAGCAGACAAGGTTTCTTTTATTTGCTTTTCATAGCTCTAATGTTGGCTGTGAAGGTAGAAGAAGATCAGTTTGTGAACCTAGTAAACAAGTTCTACTCATGTTCTAGACAAAACACGTACTTTATGCTCGACGTTTACTTGTACTTGGTACACTGACCAGTGCTTTCGTATTCTCTAGGCGGAAAACATCTTCAGCCTAGAGAGTATCTGATGATCCGACGACCTCGGTGTCTGAACTTTCAGCAGTGCGATCGGGCGACACGCCATCGCATTGCTAGCAATCCTAATTTCTGCGTAAGTTCTAAATTCTTTAGAGCGCAGCTCTTAGGCGCCCGTTTTCGGCTTGAGCGGCGTCGGCGTCGCTGTCGGCGTAACCGCGCGGTGCATGATGGGTAAATTTCCCGCTAAATTTAGTGGAAAATTTCCCCGCTAAATCTAGCGGAAAATTTTCCCCAGCTAAATCTAGCGGAAAATTTTCCCCGCCAAATTTAGCGGAAAATTTTCCTCGCTAAATTTAGCGGAAAATTTTCTTCGCCCCCCCCCGGCGAGGTCACGTGACCCCCAGGGCACGTGACCCCCCCCCCAGTCTTCGCTTCAGTACGTCGGCGTATACGTCTCGTAAGATAGGACACAGCTGGGCTGAGAACGTCTTGTAGAACTGGCTACCGAGCCCGTGCACTCCTGGCGATTTGCGCGGAACTAATTTCTTAATGGCTTCCTCGACCTCTGATGCCGTCATTTTCCGGTTCATTTGTTTTCGTACCCAGTGGCGTCACGAGGGTCAGCGGCACCGGGGCGGTGGCCCGCCGCGGCACCCCTCCCCCCCGTCCGCTCTCGCGTGGCCCGCCGTGACTCCCCCCTCCCCCCCCGCTCTCGCGCGTGGCCCGTTGCGACTCCCCCCCCCCCCCCCCGCTCGTGGCCCGCCGCGACACCCCCTGAGCGCTGCACCCGGGAGCGGTCCGCCCCCCCGCCCCCCCTCGTGACGCCACTGTTCGTACCTTTGCGGATATCTTGGGCAGCACCACTCCAGTCGTTTGGAGAACGCCGTCGTCCTCCACTCTCGTGAACAGGTCGGTGTAGGCTTGCAGAAACGCGTCTTCTATTTCTTCTTGCCGGGTAACCTCGACGTCGCCTACTTGGAGCTTCCCGATCTTGTTGCGTGAAGCATGCTGGCGTTCCTTCGTCTTGAATATTTTGCTCGGCTCTTCATCTCTCTCGAGGAACAGCGTTCTGCTTCGGACCATGGCACCGCGGTACGCCTTCTCGAGGAGCTCCAGAATACTGCCCTTGCAATCGCGGATATCTTGAGTGAAGAGTCCCGGGGAACGATTTTCCTCTGCGATGAGGATTTCCAGGGTCTTCGTCAAGCGGCGCTTATCCGCCCTTTCGCGCGCCGCTTTTTCCTGACTGTGCCGGAACGCTTTGAGCTTGACGTCCTCTTTCAGCTCCTCCCAGGTTACCGCGTTCATGGGCGCACCTCCCATTTTGCCCTCGAGAAGGTCCTTTATCTGCGTACGCAGTTGTTCGTCCTCGATGAGGCTTTCGTTTAGCTTCCAGCCGCTCCACCAAGAAGACTTCTGGGTTCGCGGCACGGGTCTGCCCAGCATTACCGTGACCAGAGCGTGGTCCGAGAACGCCAAGGGTAAGACTTCTAACACAGGCGTCGTTGCTGAAAATTCTCCCGAGAGGTAGATACGATCTAGTCGAGCATGGCAATTTCCTTGCCAATGCGTGTACGCTGGGTCGACTGTTTTCTCGTAGTCCTTAGCATCCACCAGGTCAAAGTCGCGGAGCAGTTTTCGCAGTTCCACCCGACTGACGTCCGCTTTCAGCCGCTTCGAGCAATCCCTCTCGGCCAGCACACAATTAAAATCGCCAGCAAAAATCGTTCGACAAGGTGTGTCGAGATACTGGCGAAGATTTTTGAAATAGTCCCGTCGCTCAGTCGCGTCATTAGGTGCATACACAGACACAAGCTTGTGAAGCTGTCCGCAGTGCAGCATTTCTACAGCGCACACCCGTCCATTCCTGTCTCCCTCCCATTCGGGGCAGATTGCAATGCCTCTCTTCTTGCGAATCATTATCGCCGTTCCTCCGCTCTGTCCAAATGCTCTCGACAAGAAGACGACGAAGTGACGATCAAAAAAGCGCGTCAACTCCTCCACTTGACCGTCTGTGGCAATCTTGGTCTCTTGCAAAAATGCGACATCAACCCGCGCGTGCAGAATAGTGTCCAGCACCCATTGCTTTCTTCTTCTCGCCACAAGACTGACACAATTGAGGGTTGCAAACTTGAGGGGTCTCATTTTGTGGAAAAGATGGTGCGAGCGAAGTCACGCGACGAGAACACTGTCGAGAGATGAGCAGGGAGCAAAGCGAAAAACAAAAAAGAGGTGACCTACTGAGGGGCTGACCGGCGGCGCTCTTCCGTCAGGATGCGCGGCTTCGGGTTAAAGCGCTCCCTCCGTGTGGTGTTCTTATGCCACTTGAACTCGGAGCGTGCTGATGCTTCCCCTGGCAGCATGATGATTTCACTAGCGTCGCTAAGGTCGGAGTTGTCGTCGCTCAGATTGCCCTGGCTCGTGTCTTTTGATTCCAGGGCTTGGATGACCTCTACGTCTTTTGGTATAGCCATTTGGACGTCGCTTGACACGACGGGACTGCTGCTCGACGCTTGCGGAGGGTCGGGTTTCACGGCGTCCCCCTCGGGCTGCAACTGTGGAGGGTGCACGCCTTCCAGTACATCCGCCGGGGCCTCTTTCGCACCGGCTGTGGCGGAAACCTCAGTTTCGACGTCCCGTGCGGCCTCCTCTGCCTCTTCCTCGTCCATGTTGAGGACGCCATCTCCATCCGCCACCACTCCCTGCGTCACTGTAGCGTAGGTACGGACGCAGTTGTCTTGCTCGTGTCCAAAGCGATGGCATTCGTCGCATCGCGGTACACGACACTCTCGTCGAATGTGTCCTGTACCTTTGCAGCGTAGACATAAGGGATCACGTCCCGGAATCACGACCAGAACGTTGCTACCAGCAATCCTCAACTGGTGCGGAAGGCGTTCTAAAGTGACGCCCTCTTTTAGGCTTAGCCGCACCAGTCTGGTCGTCGACTGGACACCGGCAAATCCTTCCGCTTTCCATTTTTCGCGCGTCAGGTCCTGAACCTTCCCAAAGGGCTCTAAGGCCTTCCTGACGGTTTCGTCTGATACGTGAAAGGGGAGCCAATGCAATTTCATGCGAACGTCCGCGTTCTCCGGGTCCACTACGATGCAACGCTTGCCCTTTACCTCCAGTTCCTTGGCGGTGACCAGGCGCAGCTTGGCTTCTTCCGTCTTGAATGTTACCATCCAGAGATGATTCATTTGGTAGGCGCCGAGCGCCTCGATGTGCCCAATCACACCAAGACGTTCCATCTCGGCCCTGAAATCGCCTATCTTGTATGGGCGAGCACTCACGTCACCGTGCAGCAGCACAGAGTTACGCACAATGGCTCCAGATGGCAGGGGAGGCAGAACGATTCGATATTCCGAGTTAGCCGAAGAAACAGATGAACCGCGGCCGGCGAGGGCCGTTATCGACGCTCCTGAGGAGCTCATGATTCTCCAACCGTAGTGCTCGGAAGCCGGAAGTAGAATGCAGAGCTATGAAGGCAGTCATTCAACGCACTCTAAACGGTTGTTTATATCTTTACCATAGACGCGCTTTACAGCGCTGTCACAGCTACCGGTGGCGCGCGTTCCATGCACGAGGGCTCATTCCGCTCTCGTGAGGCTGAGCACGGCCGCTAGCTCACCCTCTCCCGCGCTCGGGAGAGGGTGATGTAGCGGCCGTGCTCAGCCTCACGAGAGCGGAATGAGCCCTCGTGCATGGAACGCGCGCGCACCGGTAGCTGTGACAGCGCTGTAAAGCGCGTCCTATGGTAAAGATATAAACAACCGTTTAGAGTACCGTTGGTTGAGACTAGCTGAGACGCCAGAAAGTCTGGTCGGTACCATTTTGAGTGTTTGTGCGTATGGCGCGTGCTTTGCTCGCCTTCCTAAGTGACACAAACGCACGTGCTGGGCTGCGGAGATCGTGCGCAGGGCTGTGAAAGTGTCAACAAATTTAGAATCGCCTCAAGAGTGGGCTGGCGTATCTAGAGTGTGCCGGCCACCTGACGAACGCGCATAACTCCGCACCGTTTGATGCTATTCGCATTAACGTAGATAATCATTCCCAAAGGATGGGTTCTGCTGATTTTTTTTTTCAAAACTTGATAGCTTGTTTTGCGTTCAGTATAGCTCTGTACCATCGGACTGATGGCATGCACTCGTACACTGGCTTGTACTCGCAACTCTTTCTCCATCACGTCGGGCCACTGACGCTTCGTCCTCAACTTTTACAGCACGCAAAACGAACCAACGGTGCAGCGATAAAAAGCTAGTGGAACTGAAACTTCGTTTTCTACGATCGCTCGTGGAAAATACCAGAATAAAAAAAGAAGTCTTAGGCACGGTTGCGGAGCGCACGAGGAGTGGAACTCACGTGACCATCCGGCGAACCCACTTTAGTGGCGTAGGTCGAGCCTCCTCTGCTCTGACCGCCCCGACACCTTGTGATACATTGTTACGTCACAGGGCACTGGCGGGCATTCTGAATTGTTTTGGTGTGTCAGAGGCCCTTTGAAAAACGTTCCTCGTTGTCTCATCCCGTCGACGGTAAAGAGCCCGTCTGTGCTACGGCATCTGTCGATATTCTCAACTTGCTGCGTCGTCACTTTTGACATAATAACGCGAATATTCTACGAGGTTCGATGACGAGAACAACGATCGACCACGCGTAGCTCGAGCCGGCCACGCCAACTACCACTCTGTCATCACGCCGCTGTCGCCAGCGACGGTCACGCCGTCGACATTGCGTGGCAGCAAGTCAACCGAGGCCTCGCACGAAAGCTCCGTTGGAAAGGCCTGTCATTATCGCATCCGCATCTGGCACCCGAGATCTAATTTTGGGTGCGACCGAAAAAATACCGTTGGTCCGAACACGCCTACACGTTCTCGGTTCTCATTAATCGCCTTCCAAGAAGGCTCGCTCCATTTTCGGTCATCATCAGACAAAAGTCGAAGAAGCGAGTGCGAAGGCCATTCAAATTGCAGAGAGGGCACACTGTCTACAAAGAAAACACAATGGATGACGATCGAAGTGGCTTTGGCTGGAGGATTGAAACTCCCGCCTTTCTTTCAATGCTGTAGTGGTGTTGGTTAACTGGAAAATGGCGCAATAGCCTCGTTCCCTTTGCGCAGGAAGACAAGTAACGTACTGGAGTTTCCGCTCTTAAAAGTCATGCTGTTTTCCCTCAAAAATGATGTTTGTTCGTCTTGTATAACTTTTCAGCTTGTGTGCAAAAAAAGAAAGAAAAGAAGACAAAATATGCTTTTTAATTAGGCGTGCGTGTGGAACATATCGAGATTCACGACAAAGAAGGAACGGCAGAGCAGCCACCGATGGGCCTGCTGCGTTGCCAGGCGTGCTGCGAAAGACGCTGGTCACGCATTGGTCCGCGGTAGTACGACTCCGTGCGCCGCCTTTCTCCCCATCCGACTTGCATGCACCACATTGTGATGCTACAGGGCGCCACGATCATTTGGTGCCCCAGTAAACTACCGAGAAGCGTATCAACTTATCCTTCAGCAACGCACAGTCGATTGGATAAGAAGAGCTGCAGCGCGAAGTCTGTAGATATGTTTGTACGAACATTGCGCATTGTACAAAGTAGTGCAAATAAGAAAAGGAAGTGTCGCGACACAGGTGGAAAAGACGAGTGACCACCCGGAGAGCGCGCAGGCGTACTGCCGATGGTGGGTGGTAGTGAGCTTGGTACTCTTGACAGACATGCGGTGAATACAGCTCTAGCCTGACCAGTGGCGTTCAGAGGTGCCTACCGTTCTATCAGCTCTAGGCGTGAAGACATCCATAGCTTGCCGCTAAGTGGCGAGCACAGTGACGCTCTGGAGCACTTGGTGCGTGACTTGCGCGCTACATGGCGTCAACCAGCATTAGCCGGAGCTCCGGCGCTCGAGCTGAGGGACACGCAGATTCGCGCGCTACAGCGATCGTAAACCAGCGATTGCAGCGCACAAATGGCTGAGCTTGTCACAACTCAAGCAAAACGCGCGTGTATGTACAAGCACTCTAGGCCCGTGTGCTTGAAAGCGCTAACCGCGGTAAAGTTAGCCGCAGTACCTAGGAGAGGTATTTTAAAATCACGTGGCTGGCTCGGTAGGGATGCGGGGCAACATGGCGGTGCCCTGGTGAGTGAGCGCCGCTCGCTTCGGAACTAATACGTCGTTGTAGCTGCAATATCGGGCGCGTTAGTCAGCAATGAATGGTGCAGGAGGCTTTCGCTTACCTTACCTCACTTCAGTCGCAAAGCATGAGTAACGACCTCGCCGCATTTTTTAGATAGTCTTTGATTCTGGCCAGTCCTAAGCCTAAATGAACCCGATAATTGTCGGCATGGCAACGTCTTTGGAAAGTGTATTGCCTTGACTCAATCGGCCGGGTATTGATAGCACACAAACGCCTCGTTGAAATTTCCTTCAATGTTCGAAAGAGGACGACGAAGTGCAGTCCTCGAAACGACAGGAATAAGTGAGCTGTAAAGGCGGGCGGTACACCGGCAGAATGGTTGGCCAGCATGTAAAAACTGTATATATAACACCATCATAAATTTAAACAAAACTGTAATTCGGCTCTAGTGAAATGTAGACCTATTAGTAAATTACCCAAGCATCGAGGAGAACCCTGAAAGTGTAATACCCAAATCACACGGCAGCGTAAAGGTACCTTTAGAACAGGTACCTGTAGTAAAGGGAGCTGGAGATCGTGATCACACGGCGCATAAAGGTCCCTTTCGCTAAGGGAGGTCCTGTGTTAAACCGTTGGTTAAACGGAGCTCGCCAAGTTCCCTTTACAGCTACAGGGAGTAGCCTCGGACCCACGAACTCAAAATAATATCACAGATATATAAATATATCTTGTTTAATTCATTATAACAAATTGAATATATATAAGTATCAAATTATGAAAATGCTTGCGAGCACAAATGTGATGGAATACATTAACGAGGCACGATATACTCCAGCTAGCAGGTAGCAGCGGCGGCACGTGGAAAACAATGTCTGCTACGAACCCGAACCCAATGGACCACTGCGAGCTCTTTTTCGAGGTTGTAGACGAGTCGTACGACTTTCCCGCCCAGGACATTTTATCTTCATCGTCGTCCATCCCTTTTGATGGTGTGACTGGCGTAACCTGGCGTAACCGTGAGACTCCGACGGGGTTTGTTTCTGCCGGCACTATTTAGCTACTTTAGTGAGAGCTACGGAAAAATAGAGCTACCAAGCAGAAAAGGTCGCCCACCTCGCAATGGAAACTCGTAACCGGAGATGATTTAGGGCCAGTGTGGCCAGATGGGTCCGAAGTTTTAAAGCAAGACTCATTTAGTGTCTGACGGGACAAGTGCCGCAAAACACAAATAATATTTAGGTTTTAAATGTGATATTTCACACACAATAATCAAAAACTGCCCGTCAAACCGATTTCGAGTAATAAATGTTTATCACATGCTCCTCTCGCAGTTTAGCAAGAACGCAATCGACATCAATTTAAGGTGCTCCGTTTATTTATCGTGTGATCAAGAACGCCGTTTACTACAAGTACCTTCAGCTAAGGGACCTAAGCTAAAGGTTCGCGCTGGCCTTTCTCTTAATCAAAGATTCGAAGTAAGTAATCAAAATGAGGCTTTGACGAACGCGCGTGCAAGGCAAAATTTGTTTTAGACTTTTTGCTTTAGAACAATTACTACTGCAGACGCCAGCAGGTGCAACGCGTGTAGCTACACTCGTAGCATGCACCTAGAGCCACTCTATGTGGCATGCACCTCGGCATTTTTTTAAAAGGGAAACTGAAGCGGTTCTGTATTTAAGAAAAAACACTTCAATGGCCTTCATTCGGCCTCCAGGATCACGAATATCGAGATTATTTTTCAACTCGGTGCACGGAGGCTGCATAAATTAATTTTTAAAGTACCACCGAAGCCCCTCCTTTCCGGGGCGTGACGTCACACTAGGAGTTTTCGGAATCTCTGCTCTCGCGCATCTTCAGCGCCTGTCAAAGCTATGCACGCGCACTCTTGCTATTTTCAAAAAGGTCAGAAAGAGACGTCACGGCTGGGGTCAGTGCGGAAAATTATACCTGTCAAGCTTGCAATTGCACGCGCTGCCCACACGTGCGGCACGCGCTTGGCGGCCCAAAGATCCTAGTATGACGTCACGACTGGTCGGAGGTTTTTCGTGTTTCCTCGCGTTTAGTTACATGTTCGAGGAAAATGAACGCGGTATTCAGATTCACGGGATAAATATACGCCAGAATTCACCTCTAACTCGTTTTTTTCAAGAAGTGTTTCAGCTTCCCTTTAAGGGAGCGCGCTCTCGGCCGCCGTTCTCGTGGCAGGCGTTGCCCGAGGGGTTAAGCTGTGGCCACTTCACGAAAGCTCGCGCTCAGCAACCTCGGCAGTAGCGAAATGTAGCCGTCCACGCCAGTAAACCGCAAGAGACCTTTTCCGAAATTTAGTCTGGCAACTTTGATCGCTATCATCATCTGTGGAACGGTATCTGTGCCATACCAATGGCGGCCTTCTAGTGACCAGCGGCAGGTCAACCAGAGCGGTAAACCAGCGGCCATCAGCACCCGGCTGCCGCCATCTTGACCGTTTTATACATGGTGATCACGTGACTTTAAGATGGCTGCGCGCATGGAGTACGCCAGATCAGATTGGCAGATTACGGTCACGCAACACGTACGTTCCAAAATTTATTTGATCTCACCCTACGGTAAATATTTTGTACCTTGGCGTTCCGAAAACCTACCGCGTCACCGTTACTCCTATGATCTTTGTCGTGACATGACTCACCGGCGTAACTCGGAGCCATTCGAGTAAGGTGGAACGCAGCTTGGAAATTTACAACACCGTGATCTGGTAATCTGATCTGGCCCACCTCAGGCGCAGCCATCTTGACGTCACGTGATCACTAATGTAGCCAAACAGGCAGATGGCGGCGAAGCGGGGTGTAATTTCGTTCTGTGACTTTGGGTTGCGTTGCAACAGATACTCAAGCTCGTTGCTAGTGACTCACAAAATAAGACGTTGAAGATGCTTCCTAAGCGGATGATGCAGGAGCCTGTACATTCGGGGGTCCGTACGACGTGACGTAAGAATGAAACACGAACTCATCAGCGTTCATTTCTAATAACAAGTTCAGTCAATCTTTCCAGGCGGTACACAATCGGCTTTAAGGCTGCGGGTCCCACGGCAGCCATCTTGAACAAGGCGTTAGTTCAACCAATAGATGGCGACACGCACCCGTGGGGTGGCCGAAACATTGGTTCACGGTGGGATGGCTCGAGCACCATCACGTTCCCCCGTGGCCTTGCTCGCGCCGCTGCCAGCTGTGCTCAGCTGGCTCAATAGCGTGGCCCAGCAAACTCATCTATGCGAGAATGTCAGGCTGATATAGGGACATGCGGTTCGGCGGTTGCGACGGGCTTTCGCAATAAATC
>JAZHYW010034353.1:0-15317 GCA_037355805.1 Ixodes ricinus | reverse complement strand
TGTCTTCGTTCAGTTACGTACTCTCTTATGTTTTGAATCGGTAAAGCCAGAACGTCACAGAACGTGAGTTGACCACAGCCTGCACTCTGTAAGGCAGACGCCTTCGTTCATTTCTTGGGCAGCAGTGACATCAATTCCAATTTTACATCCCCCAGTAACAGCAGCATTTTCTTTAGGTATGCAGATATTTTGGCACTTTAGAAAACCACCACGTAGTGTCAAGTACAATTGGAGAGCACGTCAAAACGATAACAAAATGATCATTCTCACGGTAAGAACGGGACCAGGAGAGAACGAACCTTGGAAACAGTAAGAGGACATGGGTGCAACATTCTGCAGTCGGTGTCGCATCCAAATGGGTAGCCAACCAGATAGCGTCGAAATGCGCAGCCTCTTCACCGAATGAAAAACAGTGTTGCCAACCGATGGCTGACCTTTCCGTTGATGTCCACAAAAACAACGTCCGGCGCCTGTCCTGTACACAGAGCCGCAGACCACCAAAGAATGCTCAATGCTGTTCCAGGGAATTGATCCTGGACTGTCGACAAGGATCCTGATACGAAAGTGGCGAGGAAAACGCCGATAACACATGATGACGCATGCCATATGAGTGCGATGACACATGAGTGCCGCATTCTGCAGTCGGTGTAGCGCTCGACGCACTGCACGCCATGTTTTAGAAAAGCGAGCACGACGCTCACCCAATGTTCAAGCTAACGTTTTCATGACGACGTCACCACAACGCCAGAACTTATTGCTTGGCTAAACATGCGCTATTTCAGGTGCATAAATCTCAAAGTATATGCAATGCAATGCAGCCGCGGTAGGTAGAACTTGGTTTTAAATTACCATACTTAAAAAGATTTTTAAAAAAACGTTGTGGTTCTTCAAAATAGGCACTGAGTAACTAGAGTACGGAACATTCAAATCAAGATAAAAACAAAAGATGTTTCCTTGGCTTTATTTTGGAGAGCGATGCGTAAAACACCTGCCTCGACTCCTGTCATACCGTTAAAGTTGTTTACCGAGCCGCATAAATTTCGTGCGCAATAGTGTGTGCGCGCTATGTATCCCGTTCGCTGCGTTTTCTGCTGGTTAAGAGTCCGTGCCCAGGAGCCGTCGAATGGAGTGATCGATGTCCCGTGCATTAGCGCGTCCAGGAAGCCTTCATACTTCGGCGCTGCTTAATTTTGGGAAGTTCGCGAGGTTGCTTAAAAACATATTCTGGAGCGCAGCGTGTAGCACCCGAGTGTTTAATAAAATGTGAACCCTCGTGTGCATAGCGAAAAAAGGGACTAAGGCATGCTACCGCGAAAAAAAATGATTTCATTATAATCGTTTGCTTTCATTTTCCGCAAACACTGGCCGCAACAGTTGTTTGCGCGATGAGTCCGTTTTATTTTTTACCTGTCTATGAAGGCGGCCTCCGCTTTGCGTTTCAGCAGAGGAGTGAACTGGAAACAGCTTTGTTATTAACGTCTATTTCATGGAACCGCCGTCGCTCGATCATATTAAAGTGGTCTCGTCACTTATTTCCCGGTCAGCACGTAAGCCTCCAACAGTAACAGGAGATGGACGGATACCGCCTCTGGAAAAATAAAACCTAAGGATCCAGGAATGTTGCTTACACGTCCTCGCGCACATCTCAAAGTGCACTTGCCTATCCCGTCGCCTAAAGGGAGAATCTAATGACAAGCTTTGACGTGCGAGCTAAATGTCTCAGTAAAAACGCCTTAAAAAATTGCGCAGTGCCGGTAGTTGCATTTTCAGAACTGCCCCTCATCATGTGACGCATCAAAACAATGTCATGTGAAAAAAAAACATTAGAAGGCGTGCGAGTAATACTTTCCTCGTTAACATAGTTCCCTAGAACACAACCCAGGAAGGAAAAACTTCCTGATAATTTGGAGTAAGGCTGTTAACAATAATCTTTTTTTTAATAATTGATCATGGGGTTTCTTATCGTTATTCATACTCAAAAACGACTATATACAAAAATGCTGGCAGGACACATTTTCCCATGGAAATAGCTGTGGACTGCCATGTTCGGGTGTTAGAAATGTTCCAAAGCAAGGTGGATTCATGTCTAAAAATGTTAACTCTGGCTTAACATAACAAAAATGGTAAAGCAAGCACAAACAAATTAGACGTTTCGCCACCTATGTTGGTGGCATCTTCAGTACGTAGTGACACATCTGAGGCGCGCGTCAACCTGTCCAGAGAGGGGTTGACTGCTCACCTCAGTTCGTCCTACGCAAAACGTGCGTAGGACGAAACATAGCGAAAAATTCGAATACGCCAAGCGAAACGATCGGAAGTTGTGCGTAAGTTACGATGGAATCTTACGATAGCTTAATGGCCGCCAACACAGCTCAAAACTTGGCCGTGTAGACCAACGTGGATACTTCTACGTGCTCTTCACGCGCTTCCCGACTTCAAGCAGCAAACGAAATGAAACGTCCAATTCACGGGTTCCGGGAACAACAACAAACCACAAAGACTTCCGCGGCAGCTCAAGTCGGTGGGAAGGTTAAGCAAGGTGGGTCGGAAGGCCTAGCAAGGTGCTCGTCACTCGCTGCCAACGAGCAGCGACATCGTTAAAAAATTATTTCGCGCGACTTTTTTTTACAATGTTAGGTATTTTGTACGAATAACTTTAACCTTGATTGAGATCTTCCGGTTAGAAGGTGAGTTTTATTTCTTCGTCGTCCCCTTCTCATTAACTTTAACCTTGATTGAGATCTTCCGGTTAGAAGGTGAGTTTTATTTCTTCGTCGTCCCCTTCTCATTTTCGGAGTGTGGCGCTGTGGTGGCAGATGCTGTCGTCGCAGTGACACACCAGACAATTCAATGTGCTCCATTCTTTGATGTATTGCACAAATAAACACGAAATGGGTTGCCCTCACACCATGGGGTACGTACACTTTATTTTGTGTAGATCTCTAAAACCGCACCAGCAAACTGTAAAAAAAAGTTCCTCTAAATGACACGTTAGACGCCTTCTCGTCGCTAGTCACGATTGGTTTTCTCTGCCTGCCTGTTTCCGCAGGCCGAAAACACGAAAACACAGTCCGGAAATTATGCCATCCCAGAATATTGTTCGGTTACCTGACAAGCCCCCAGTGCCACGAGGACTACAGATTTGGTAGTGGTCACTACGATAACACGAAACTGGGTCACTGGGTCTTGTTCATTAGGTCCCGACGCCACTGGTGTCGTGCCGCTTGAGCTTAACTTTTATGAGCATTACAGCAAAAGAAAAAGGTCACACGGAACCCCAAACTCCGGTTCAAACTAATCAATCCAACATAAAGTTTGAACGATAATCCTCAACCTACATGCTACCAAAGAAGCGCAGAAGCAGTCACGTGATACATTGAACTATCTCACGACAAGGAGTCGCCAGGTTGCGCCACTCCATCTACTGGAGGCCAAAAGGCGCCAAGTCGTGAATGATTGCACTCATACCATATATCTTCAAAATCTTACCTATCCTTTTCCACATAGTAGTCCCACTTTAGAAGCATTCCAACGCCCACGCCTTTTGCCCTAGTAACGAAAAGCGCTGTCGCAGAAAAACAAAACGCTGTTACGGTCAATTCCTAAATAAAAGGTAGCGTGCGTTACTTTTTATCAGTAACGGTAACGTGTTTATTTTATTTTGAGGCAACGTAGGTGGGTACCGCGTTCCTTTTTTTGCAAGTATTGAGCAACCGATTTCGTTACTTTTTTCGTTAACGGCTTCAACATTGCTTTCTCCTTGTAAACGACAGACACGCCTAGACTCGGCCTCTGGGCATTAAGAAAGGGTCGCAAAAGGATGCACGTCTTGGTTCGGGCTTTATAATCTTTGCACGACACCGTATCGAGTACATCACAATCCAAGAAGCGAAGATTGACTGCCTGTCACCCCCTTTCTGTTCTGTGTTTTTACTCTCTCCGGCCAAAGAACAGCGCCACCTAGAAGAAAGAGCAGACATGAAATCACTAAGTGACTCCACTTTAAGTTGAAAGAACGCATAGTTCATAAAATTATAGAAGTGATTTCAACATACTTCTAAGACCGGCATGCAAAGGCAAGAATAAGGTAACTTACACAAAAATCTGCGAACTGTGTAAAATAAAAACTACACACAGAACACCAAGCCGCTAGGGTCACTGTGCTCACGGTGTCCGAAAATTAACCGTCGTTCTGGGAGTAAAGCATATCAAATGAGGTTGGATCTATTGTATAGCTTCGACGTGCTGCTACATTGTTCGGACTTTTCTTGTTTAATTTTTCTTCGCTCAGAATTTGGATCGATCGTGCTGGGAACCTCCGCCTCTTTTTCACCCCTCATAAATATTCTATCTCCCAACCTCGACGCCGGAGGTTGGTTTCTTTTATTTATCATTTCGTGTTCTAAAAAGTGCATAATCAAATTCGGTGGTATTATTAGTCTGAATATGAAAGATAACCATTGATTTCTAAATTTGCTCTGCGTCGAGGTTGAATTGGCACTATCTTTAAATGAATATATTTTGTCGAAGGTTAGACATCTACACGGCAGGACACGTGCTGCTAAAATCGATAAACGTTAAAAAAATCGTTGGCTTGGACAGTTTTAATATGTGGTTTATGCTTGTACAGGTGTTAATATAAAAATTACTTTATAGATTAATTATCTTCATTTCGATACATTTAAAATCAATGTTCGAACCCGATCAAGTTGCCAGTACAATAAGGCTGCGTAAATATTATTCGGAACTTCAAATTTGAGACTTCTTCAAACACGCTCAACTCTTGTGGATAAAATATGCCAGCTCTCAAGGCGATTTCTTTTCTCTCAAGTAACAGATTACTTAAAAAGAAAAGTTCTAACTTGCCACACAGACGAAGGCCTCATTTTAACACTCGGAAGCCAAACGCTCATTACGAAGCCTTCTTCTTTCCTGCCGACTTCCAATGTCAAGCCCTTAAAGGAGAGCAGACGATATGTTTGTACCGCAAGACCTTTGAAGTAGTTGGCTCAAAAAGAATGACGCGGCGACTATTTTCCTCAAAATTGAAAGATACACACTTCAGTTGCAGCTTGTGAAAACGTTCAAACAAGCCTTAATTCTGAGCCATCAAAAAAGGTCGTTGTAGGAACAACAAAATTTTGCGTGTGTTATTGATGAGGCATGCAGGGAACAGTGAAGAGAAGGACATAGTGGTTGGAGTGACCGTATGACATGTTGGCTGTACCACAATCGGCGCAGTAGTTCAATGCATTTCGTAAAGCTCCCTCTTCTCACGCAGTATAAAACGAGAAATTATGTCACCTTCTAATATAAAAATTGGCAGCGACCTTTATTCCAAAAGTCCGTTATTGCATAAATTGCAGTATTTAAGGTTGGATTGTTTGAATTTATTTAGAAGACATGCAACCGTCCTTCTGGAGAGTGAATAACTCCTCAATGTGTGCCCTGCTGTTGAGTGTTGTTACAGGGTTTGGGACCCAGTCAGGTGATTGTATTCCCCTTTTGTCCCAACCTCTTGACAATTGTGTCAAAAAATGAAACAAACAAACAAGCAAACAAACATACAAATTAATGTGCCCCTTCATTGAATGGGAAGACTAGGTGCATCGGTCACAAGGTGTTAATATTTTCGCTAACGTTAGCAGAAAAAACAACTTGGTGTATTGATAACCTGACGTAAATCTTTCTGCTAAGATTATTTCGTAAATTGTATTGATGCATGTGTCACGTGTAGTCAGGTCACGTACGTGACGTAATTTCCTTGCTAAATTTAGCGGGAAATAGAAGGTGTTTATATCACGTGACGTCGATTTCTCCGCCAATTTTTGGAGAAAGTGAATTGGTGTATAGGTTATTTAATATCAGGTCACGTGACGTCATCTTTTCCGCTAAATTTAACGGGAAAACTAAATTATTGTATAGGTCTCGGGGTGTCAAATCACGTGATATCAAATTGTTTACTGCATCTTTGGGGAAAGTGAGTTGGTGTATAAGTTACATGACATATCAAGTCGCGTTACACCAATGTTTCAACTAAATGTTGCTGGAAATCTAATTCGGCGTATAGGTCACGGGATGCTAGGCCACGTGACATCGCATTGCCGGCTGACTTCAGAGGGGAAACATAATTGGCGTATAAATCACGTGACGTCACTTGATATTGCATCAATTGACGTCACATGGCGTCACATGACGTTAACACCAATTCAGTTTTTCGCTAAATTTAGCGGGAAATGGAAGGGCAAACGAACGAAGAGACGGGCGGATGCGCGGACCACATTTATGGATTGGGGGTATTGTCGAAAACGTTTCATGCTTTCAAATGTTGAGTGAAGAGAATGTGTAACACAACATCTACATCACGCAATTTGGGTTGTAATATTGGAGGAATTTATATTGCAGGAAGAAAATCTTTAGCAACTCCTTTGTCGTGGGGTTGCAGTGCTCGCTAAGTGGGCTGATGAATTCCTTTCTCAACATTTCTTTTCCGATAATTTCGGTGTAATTGAGTGTAATTACTGTACCAATATCTGTAGTAAGCTGTATTTACTGCCTTCTACACTCCAAGTTTGCGTGACTGTGAGTAGAGTTCCTCAAACTACGTGCCGAATTTCTGCATTGCATTGGCCCCGTGCTATGAATTTACTGTCATGATGTTTCTTACCAGTTTCCCTTCTGCCATCATTTTTATCCTAACGCCTATCAATGTATGTTGTTTTTCGTGTTGTCCTAAAATTTACTTTATTATTAGAGAAATCCCGCAAATAAATTCTAATGGGTAGATGGTTCGAGTTACAAAATAACTAGTATAGGTGTTTTCTATTTTGTCATTAATAGTGTTGCGTAAGGCTTTATTCAACGCAGGAGGGTGTATAAGCTAAGCAGGAAGAACAACGTCCCATGCTCAATCGAAGGTTACAGTACCTAGCACCGCCAGATTGTAAAGAAACGGTGTGTTTGACACGTATCTCAAACTTAGAATTGACCTGCATCTAGAAAAGCGTCAATAGCCCAACACAAATTCGCCATATGGCGTGTGGTTCATTTACCGCAAGGCTTCGATGCTCAGTGCTTCGATATACAACCAGTGATTAGACAAACGACGCAAAACTATAACATTGTATTGGCTGAACACTGTGCCAGTCAAGCCTATGTCACACCATGCGCCTTGATGGGATGAACGTAACCAGCACTAATCCAATTAAGAGCACGTGATTAAACTTTGCGTTCGAGATTGGAGTGAACGGAAACTCGCATTTTTGTGTTTCTTTTCACAGCTAATCTTTGGATAAAAAAAGATGACATGCTCTCTCGGAGTTGTTATAGAGATAACGGACGCTTTCGCAAGATTACTTAGTCAAAGTTCAAAAATTGTTTCATATTATCATTAAGACCTCTTAAAGCAGGTAACGACAGACGCCTGTATGTGCAGTAGTTATACAATTAAGTTTTTTTTGTGAATTATATTTGAAATGACCAAAGTGTGCTGACTTATTTCGATAATTGCATATTTTAGAAATCATCATACCTAAAAATAAGAACGAAAAGACAGTTCCACGAGCTTTTAAACTGCATTGCCGAAGTTGCTTTGAGGTATTTCGTTATACGGATGGTCTTCTTTTATCTTGGCCGTTATTTAACCAAACAAATAGGGATGATCATTATGTGGCATATTTGCTACTTGTGAAAGTGCCATAGTCAATAATAGGTAGATGATTATTCATAGACACAAAACTTTATAAGCCACCTCAAAGAGTTTGTTCCATAGTCGTCTCCGCTTAAAGTATAAACGAAATTCTTTGTAAAATGCACCTTAATGTTGGAGCAATTTAAATAAGGAACACGCATTACAAATATGTTTTGTCACAAAAGCCACTCAAGCCGAAAGAAATTGTGTGACTTTTTAAACGATATTACCGCGCGCGCAGCTGGCCAAGTGGGCAGCGCGCGCGTGGCCTAACGGTTATCGCGCCTGCCTACCACGCGAAAGGCCAGGGTTCGATTCCTGGGAGCGACGTGTATTTTGTTTATTCCTGCAAATTGGTGTTCCGGAAAATTCGAGAATCCTGTTGCTTGTTCGAGGTCAGAATGTTCTACGCGTCGAACCTTCTACGCCGATTATTCCAGAAGCCCGCGCGTGTACATAAGGGGTTTCGCGTGGCGAGCCAGAGTCAGTTTCGCCTCAGCGTTCGATCCTGCTGCTCCGCCGCCTTCGACGCCCGCGACGCTCTGTTGTTATCTTCCTTTTTCCTTTTATTTTTGGGCACAAGTTCGCCCCATTAAACGTTTCAGTTTTCTCAGTTATTCCTTTGTTTTGTCACCTCGTCATTCGTGACAATATGCATCTCATAAACATAATTTTATTGTAGGACAAGATAATCAACTTGATCCAGCATTATAAACAGTGCTCGATGTCGATATTCACAAGATCCTACATGCTACGATGACCGGCGCGCGCTGTATCAAGCGAAGATAAATAGCCCGTGCAATCAGCGCTCGAAAGTATTCTGAATGAAACCTGATTACATCGTTGCTCGCACCAGAGTTCGGCCAAACCGTCCAGGATTCTTATATTAACCGGCATCAATGCATGTCCAAACGTTTAGACTATCGAGAGAAATAAGATGATCCTGAATTACAGGCTACATATACCCGCCAAATTAGAAAAAAAGGACACGAATACGATGGTTTTGTTGGAGCGCACATGGTGCTAGAAAATAACAGCTCTCAAGAATTTTGTCAGAAAATAGCCTCGTCAACAGTACATGAGGGTACAAAAAATAAGAACCAGTGTTTTTCAGCAGCAGCTATTAGCGGCCCGTACCACCCTTTTGCGACGCCGTGAGTGTATACTAACGTTTCCCCGCTAAATTTGGCGGGAAAATATTGCCACGTGACCTGATGTCACTGCACCAAAAAACAAATTTTGGGTTCCCCGCTAAATTTAGCGAAACAATTTACGTCACGTGACCTATGCACCAATTAAGTTTCCCCGCTAAATTTAGCGGAAAATGTACGTCACGTGCACTATAAACCAACTCAGTTTTCCCGCTAAATTTGGCGGGATAATTGATGTCACGTGACCTCATGTCACGGGACTACAAACAAATTCAAGTTTCCTGTTAAAATCGGCGGAACCTGAATTGGTTAAATTCAGTTTCCCAGCAATATTTAGCAGATAAATGGACGTCGCGTGACTTATGCACGAATTCAATTTCCCCGTTAAATTAGAAAGAAAATTTGTGTCACATAACCTATAGACAAATCCTGGTTCGCCACTAAATTTAGCGGTAAAATCGACGTCACGCGACCTATGCACCAATTCAATTTCCCCGCTAAATCCTGCAAAAAAAGACATCGCGAGTTAAAAAAAAAATCATCAACAACGTATTGGCGCCAAATTAACACAACGCAATTTCAAGATCAGATCACCGTATGACGCTTGATCTGCGCAATGGCATTCGATCGCAGTCGTCCTATCGTCGAATAAGCAGAAACGCTGCCGCTGTCTAAAGGCATGACGTCATGTAATCATCGAGCTTTTTGGTTTCTTCTACGGAGCATTTGGTCACCGTCTACCCCACTCCTGTTCACGTCGATAAGGCGATGGGGTTAGGGCTTCATTTGTTTATGATCCCCGTTCTGCAAAAAGCGCGTCCGTTTGGGTCCGAAAGCTATATGTCAAAGCTTGCCATGCCGAGCAGAGGGGTGAAAGAGGAGCCGGCGATTCCGGTAACTCGGACATGGGATGCGAGGCAGTGTGAGTGAAAACTCGGAAGACGGCGGATACCGAACCGTCCCTTCGAGCTCGCGAAGCGCGCCGACAGCGGGCCAGGTTCAGGCAAGGTAAGCCTTCGAGTAAGCGAATGCGCCGGTGTTTGGTTGTCCACATCAAGACTTCCACTAATCCGCCGTGGAGCAGCAGGGACCGCACTCCCATCCAGGAGAGTGCATCGCAAAAGGCCGCCAACGCTCCCGGGCAATGACAAATGAAACTCTACCTCCACTCGGCCTCTTTTAAATGAGTTAGCATTCATGACCAAGATGCGTTCAGCCGTCTTTCGTGTGGACGCGCATGGTTTGGACTAATCTGTACTGGGCAGAACTGGTTTCGTGAGGCTGATGCCAGGTTTCCTCCGCGCTCTTTCGCTCCGTTCGTTTTCTCGTTAAGTTTTCTTCCTTCTTAAAAGAGGGAACAAGTGTTCCGGTACGTTTCAAATTATGCGCCGCGGGAGCGGGAGAGGAGGGAACCGAGCGGCCGTGTCGGTGGCAGAACGTACGCGACAAGGTAAAACCGCGGCGCAGCGAAGACGCCGTTCGCACAAAACGCCGCGGCGTTTTCGTGCGAACCCAGTGTTCCCTCAAGTGGGGCTCGTAGTACAAGAGGAAGAAAAAGAAAATCAGTTGTTAGTCGAGCGGTGTGAATAGTCTTTTCTTTATGTGAATGTTTTTTTCTAGTTCAGCTGGCCTTAAGTCAAGCATGAACCAACTAGCTCAGCTCAAGCCTGTTACAGAATATAACGGTTTCCAGACCATAGGTGGCGATCGAGGAAAGCTGTGGTGGCTGCGTCCGAAACCGCCGACGCATGCAGAAAAGACTGACTCTCCAAACACAACAATATAATGACCGCTGCGAGGTTGGCATTCCCTTCCTTCGCTGAGTCAACACCTCTGCATTAAATGCTCACGCATTTCGTCGAGAATCGGCTTAGCGACTGCAGTGATTTCGTCAACAATTTTGTGTTCCTTTCTATCCAAATTAAAGGAACCGTTTCTGGTAAATCACGAACCACTGGCTGCGTCGACATTGTTTTGCGAACAAGGCGCTAACAAAACGCGACTTAATTTGCAAGGTGGACTTGGCGTTTCGACGTGGGTTGTATTCCTGCCGCGCAAGTCTCGTCCAAATAGCCCACGCCATCCTGTTTGCCAAAAATTTGCCGAAAGAACGGAACATTGTAATTAGAACACGGGGTGACACCTCGCACGCCTTTCCTTCGGTTTGTTGTCATCAAATTTCACCAATATTCCCCCTGGTCCGATTAAATACATGCCCAAAAGCCGGCTGGCGAGCCCGCCCGTTTTTTTCCCCTTCTCCATGAACGCAAATATAGTGTCCACGACAGGGACGATTTCTTGTCCCCGTTTAATTCTATGTTAGCCATGTCAAGACAAGAAAAGAAGGGCCAACATAGGTATTCATAGATGGCAAGTGTCGACATTGCTGGATACTGATGGTTATTCGTACTTACTGCTTTATTGGAAGTAGATCTTCTGTGGTGTGAAAATAACGCGCTCAAACAAACACTCGCGGTGCATATAATACTGTTATGGCCGCGAATGATATCACGTGCAAGCTATGTATACACCAGCGTCAAAAAGAAACGCGAAAATGCGAGGGAGAAAAGGTGCGCACTGCGAGCTAAGAAAGAAGTCGAGACATAAGCCGCATTGATTCGATAAAGAGCCTTCGTGCAAACACCATAGCCGGGAGCGCGCGATTGCTTTATATATTTGGATCAGCCCTCCCCGAACCCCTCGAACCCCTCGAACCCCCGCCCCTGTTGCGATCCCGAGTTCGCCAAATATCGCTTCAACGGACGTCTTCCTCTTTGATACGGGACAAGTAACAGAAAAGTAAAAGAAAACAAAGCGAAGGATGAGAGCATACACCAAGCATGCTCCCGCGCCCCCGTTCTAAGTGCGAAGGCGAGCAAGATCAACACTGGTCACGTGTTGGATTGTTTGTTCGCCAAACACTCCCGTTACAAGAGCGTTCACCTTTCATTCGATGCCACCGGAAAGAGAGCGGTTTCTTCGGCCTCGTGTCCGACGATATACTAAAAGCCCAATGACGCTTCGTCTATTTTGATATTTCTATCAACGTTTGTAAGGTATAGTTATAAACATCTAACAGCGACGCCATGCACCAGATCGCGTGCTTTCGAGACTGATGTGTGCATGTGTGCCTTCTTGAAACAGTATCAACTTCATATAGGTAAGCGTGGCGTACGTATAATCAGCCTGTATGCTACATAAACGGTTTCTGCGAGCAGATGGAATTAATCACGCGATGACTTTCGCGCGCCTACATCTTTTACTGCGTATCTAAATGAGACAATTAATCCGCCGTGGGATATGTTACGAAGCACAGAGATATTGAGAATACTCATAAACGAGAGGAAGAGCGTCAGCCCTGAAGCGCCATAAGCCGTCTATGTACTGTAAACGACTTAATTTTCGCGAAGACCTAATTGCCACGAATTTCGCGAACGGCTACAATAACCCAAAAAGGGGTCCCGCGAACAATTCTGGTAAAATGTAAACACATTGGAATCTATTGAGATCCCGCCGCGTCACGAAAATTAGAACCCGGGAATTATTCAAAAACTTGAGCTTTGACCTCAATCGCAGAATATTGAGCCCAGGAAAAATAAGTCGTTTACAGTATTTCAACACCTAGCATGTGTTGCTTCAGTAACGAGTCTGACTGAATGAAGGCTCTACGATAATGCACAATGTTTTTTTTGTTGTTTTTTTTGCGTGTGGTAGATATAGTTGTGATGCACACCTTTCCACGCTACTATAGACCTACACAGAGGCTACAAGCTATCTGAGCCACTCCAACGCCGCGTGAAAATTAGGCGAGTGTCAGTAGATCCGCTGCGACATCAGTTGCGTCGTGCTTCTTTCAACTGAGCTATATGAGCTGGAATGGCTCGTACCGTCCGCTGCGCTTCAATATATGACAGAATATTTAGACTAGATTTCTATATATCTAACTGCGCATAAATCAATTTTCATTGCAGGGTCGGCCAGTTCTACGTAGACATCTACACCTTCGCGGTACTAACGCCATGGAGTGCCAGCTTCAATGACGAAGCTTCGCTCTTTCTCTATTGTAAAGATCGCTCGCACCGCTTCGCTGGAGAAGCACAATGCACTTCATCGAGCATTTGTGAAGCACCTACGGCACACCCATCCAGTGTCGCAGTTGAAAAGGTATGCAGCGTGACAGTCGACCTCCTCACGAAGAAAGGAGGCAAGATGCCTGACTAGACTTTGTAGTGCTAGCTGTTGCTCTGGATACTCAAGGTCAATGAAGCGTGACTCGCGGCAACGATAAACACTCAAATAACCCTTTCTTTGTTCTTAAGTTGAGGTTGCCAATTTAGCGGTTTTCCTGCTAAATATTGCGGTTTTCTGAGTTTTCTTGCGGCATTTTTTTGTGGTTGTCAAGCCACAATATTTTGTTTTTCTGGAGGTATCAGGTTTTCTTGAGTTTGCATCAATAAATCATAACAAACTTAATTTTTGTGGTAAGTCTCAGTCACGGGATTGTCATCTTTGTTCTTTGTGAGTAAAATTGTTTTCAGTGGCAGTAACGCACGACGCCTTTGAGAAGTTATGGTAGCTAGCCTAGAAATAGGATTTTAACTGATTTTTCCGTGCATTTATTTATTCGTTTTCCCTGCCTGTTCAAATAAACTATCAGCTATGCGCAACAATGAAGAAAACATGGGGCTATGGGATCCTAAGCCGTGAGACTGGTTACTGAAAGTTCCAAGCGACTATAGAGAATCACATATCCTAGAAAATATAACTTCTTAAAAAAGTGTTAATTTGGTCACTGAAGAATTGAACAGACAACCAAATATCTAAAGATGAATTATGCTAAAGTTCTGAACGATGGAGATATATGTCGGCAGGTATTGCAAGAAAGCACACCTAGAATCATGCAAAAATACATCGATTTGTGCATGGAAGCGATCCGCGTCGAATGACGTCGGTCCCCTCTAATGGTTCTTTTATTTCTTGTAGTGTTTTGACATGTGTTATAGCACTAAATTGTGCTAAAAAGTCATTATTTCTCTCAACCAGATATTTAACGAGTTTTAGCAATTTGTCGAAGCTCTGATCGCATTTTGTTTTAGTTAACAACACAGTTGAGAAGCAACGTCACGAAAGTAATGGAAAAGGTTTTTGTGTAACGCTCACTTGCTTTTATTGACGGGAATTTGCAGCTGCAGTTAATTACAGTTTAACATCGAGTAATTGTAAATAGGATTCATTATATTTTTTTATTGAACTGTACTAGTCTGCACCGACTAAAACGTTGTGAATTTTAACTATTCAACGTTTCGTCAGTTCCCATCTTGATCAATATATGTTATGTAGTGCACGATTTCCGGTCCCTACGTAATGTAGGCTGACTCGGAGACTGCTCGTATTCGCGGCGAGAAGTATCGGTGTCCCCACCTAGCGGAAGCCGGAAACAACTCAAAGGGAGGACTGTCCTGACGCTCCTGACGTCGCCGCCGCTTCTCAGAGCTGACTGGGCTTTCGTTCAGCCTGGCTTTCTCTCTAGTAAGTTTTATTAGATGCGGAGCACCTCTTGCTCGGGTCTATGTCCCGCGGCGTCGGTGTCGGCGTCGTAGTCCGCAGTCATACTACGCACGCGCAACTCTCCTCCTTCCCTCTCTCTAACAGCTGCGCGTTACTCTCTCCGCTCTCTCTCTCTCTACCAGCTGCGTGCACTGCGCGTGCGTTCGCTTCTCCTCACACCGCGCGCGCGCGCGCAACCCTCCTCCTCTAGTCTCCTCTCCTTCAAGCGTGAAAAAAAAATAAACGGCGAGCGGCCAGCGTTCCAAGTTTCTCTGCCGCGAGCCGCGACTAAGGCTCGCGTAGGGGGTCACGCTAGGGCAGTCGGTGGCGCCATCTCTCGACGTCAGCACGCAACTGACTCTTTCTCGGAACCAACACGATGCTCCGCATCTTCCCATGGTTCCCCTCGGGAAGATGGTGTAATTTTTTTCTCATTCTCTTCTACGACATGTTCTTGCGTTCCTCGTGGACGATTACAATTTTTTTTGTCTGTCATGTCTTCATCCCAGGCTAACTGGAGTGTTCTTTGTTTTTGTCCTTGGCTAAGCGCGGTGGAGAGGCTCATTTTTAGCTCCCCAATGTTTCAAGTTTACACTTTTTTTCAGACTTTATCTGACAGTTTCAGAAATATTATTTGTAACACTTCCTTGGAGAACAATCAACGGTACCATTGTTGTCTTGGTTTTCTTTTTGAGATGAACTTACTAGTTTTGTATCCTGTATGCTGCATGTTTAAAGAACTCAAGGCCAGCGGTGCACCCATTTGCTTTTTTTCACATCCTGGACTTTACAAAGCTTAATAAAATTATAAGCAGCACCACATTTATTATTTTGGTAATTACAGAGAAGTGAATCCTCCCAGTATATAAAGTGTGCATGACTATGAGTCTTTACAGAGTTAATGCAAAAATAAATTTTGTATTTTATTT
>JAZHYW010034352.1:0-27239 GCA_037355805.1 Ixodes ricinus | reverse complement strand
CTCTTAGAGTGCACTGAAGACTGCATTTACTCGTATGGTGCCATAGCCTTTCAGACGTCTTGAAACGGTAACACCTACCTTCAAAAAAAGGGAGTCTGCATCGAATCCTGCATCTCGCCAATTCTCAGTTATTTATTCCTAGCATATACCGACAGACTGCTTCAAAAGAGATTAGATCCCTGGACCGTGGTAAAGGTGTTTCACTACGTTGATGATTTTTTTTGTACTCCTGGACACCAACGAAAAGGACATCCCGATTCATGCGCCCCATGTGCTCGTCAAGTTTAGAACATGTTTAGACCCTTTAGAGGTTACACACGAGCTTCCAGAGCTAAGATCCTTACGATTTATGGGCCTAAGATTGTCTCTTCAACCCCGTCATGTCTGTTGGTCGTATGAGCCGAGAAGGAAAAAAACCAGTCCTCAATTATAATCCGTCGCATTTTAAATTGGTAAAGAGAGGCATAGTCGATCAGTGCTTAAAAAACTCTATTTTCAAGTCCTGCCCGCATTCAGGTCTAACAAGCTTCAAAGGGCAGGTACATAGGATACTAAGTGTGGTATATCCTTCACATCTATTAACTTCAGTCCCGGAAAGTGTCCTTAAACATATCTAAAAAAAGGTGAAACCACATCCCGCAAGTCACGCGACAGATACAGTAACCAAAGACCGGTCATCATTCATAACATTTCTCATAACCTTAAGAAGATTGGGAATCGCGCAAATATCGATGTAGTCTTTTTCGCCCCCAACAAACTCTCAGGCTTGTGTAAAAAAGTTGACGCCTTACCAAAAAGTATTACCGGTTGCACTAAAAAGCACAAAGCCCCCCCCCCCCTCACAAAGCCGGTTACTCCTGAGCAAGTATACCTTGCTCAGGAGTAATTCATTCCCTTCCCCTTTCATGCGGCAAACAGTACACAGGACAAACTGGAAGATGTTTAAATGACAGATTAAGGGAACATAACAACAACCAAATAGCAAACTCAGAACTTTTGGGCATTCACTGCCGCGGCTGTGGGTGCACTGCGGACTTCAAAAATAGCACCAATTAACACGGGAGATAATTGAGGCAGCTAACATCATGAAAAGGAGTGACACTTGTGTTGGTAGTCCGTCCATTATGCTTATTGAAAATGAATTGTTATATTTTGACACTCGAAGGTAATGTGTGATAGACATTCCCATTTGTTTTGTACAGAAGACAACGAAGTGAGATGTGACGATTTTCATACGGGTAAAAAAAAAAAGAGGACGAAAATACAAACTGAGCTTTAAGACAGCTCGACGTAAGTGACCTATTTTCTGGTGTGCGTGTATTTTCCGTGTGAGTGAGTTTACTTTTGCGCTATTTCCTACATTATGAATATCCAACTCGCCCAAGCATCCATTCTAAGAAGAAATTGAAGGTTTCTTTCCAGCTACAGTAATTACTCATTTTAAAGATAAGAATCTTGTCGCGTTGTGACAGTCAACATAGGTTCAAGGCTCTCTGGTATCGCGCTGGAGATCGCGATTCAGGAAAGCCGATAGAATTAACTTTTCGACAATTTCCAGCCACATCCGGCGGCGGAAATGAGTCTTCAACTAAGTGCTGCAGATAATAAAATCGAGTATGTGTCACCACTTCAAAATATCAATATTAAGATCAATTCAGTTACAAAAAGTTACAAGCTGAAATCATCACGAGAAAACTTGCACGCAGCTTGCGAGCGCACCCCATGTTCATAGAACGGTACAGCGTTAAGTTCGGTGCGCGCTCCACTCAGAAAATTTTCCGAGCACGGTCTAGACTCTAGAGGATGGCGTTGGAGAAAAGTCTTTTCGGTGTACGGACGCAACCCACCGCCGCCGAAGATTGGGATCATGTGGAATGCGATGGAGCTTAAAGACATTGCAGCCGCACTCGCCTTGCCGGATTCCGTGCGACCTGCATAGGTCCTCAGACAGTATATTCGACGCTTTTTGTCGTTATATTTCGACCTTATAACCGAGCAATGGTGTCCCGATGACCGGGGGACCGCCGCCATCTAAGACAATTACGTTTGGGAGTTTAAAACAGAAAAAAACGCGAACAAAGTTCGGGAAATACATAGATCCAACACCGGCGAAGCCTCTCATCTGCGACTTTCAGTCTTTCTAACGCACCAGCAAAGGGGAAAGCGCGGTAGCCTTTTCCTTTCTTCTCTCTCGCTCTTAGAATGGCAGTTCCCGAGACGGCTCGTGTCGTTTCGTTTTTTGCATGCACAAAGCTCCAGTAAACTCTTGACTGCTGAAGAAGCTTCAGTGGGCTGTCAAACTGGAAAGCTACCACATGCACCACTGCCGCTGGGACGCCGCCAGGATCGTGACCGGCGGCAGCATATATGACACTTGCATGACGTCACCATGCGGAAATCGAGGTACAGCTTTTTTGAACGCGGTAAACACACCAGTCGGAGTCGCCTTCCAGGAACCATATAGTACACCATCTTCTGTTAAGAAAAATAAAGTGCACCGCAATCTAGATACACTTAAAATGTCATCCTGCGAATTAAAATCACGCGTTGATAAAATGTAATTAAATTTAAAACGTTATTTATCCGAAATGTTTAGTGTTTTTAGGTATCTTAGGAAATAAATAACGAGAAAGCGTAGTGGCAAATGCAATTATTATACAGAAGTGGCTTTTTGGGCCAACCAGAGCTCGTGTGCTCGCGTCCCCGAGTGCTCTCCTCTCCTTCTCTCCGTCAGTTTCTAACCGCATTAGGTTGTACCTAGAAATTACCGGTACACTGTGCTCGTGTTTACCCCAGGAAGTGTACTAAGAAAAGTCCGTGCACTTCACGAAGCATTACTTATTTTCCCTTTCTGTGGAGGGGTAAGGTTCATGTAGATCCATTTCAGATGAGATATATGTTATCTTATCAAGACACACACACAGGTTTCAAACGCCCAACAGCATATCGCTTCCTCTTCCTACAACCAAATCTTGTAAGAACTACTTTGCGCGGCGTAGGAAGACCGCGCAAAACTTTATCTTTTCTTTTTCTTTCTTGAGGTGACAACACGTAATTGTTTCTCATCAGCGCGTCCTAGTCACACCAATCGTTCAACCAGAAGCACTAAGCTGGACATTTGCCGAAAACGTCGGCGAGAAATCCGGCGGCTGTGATTGGCCGCGGCACCAAGGTCAAGTGCAACGTCGGCCAATTGCGGCCGCCAGGTTACGCCATCTCTGGCCATCTCCACCGCGAAGCGGCCAAGTATAATCAATCGCGGAAAAAAACGCTACGTCACTAAAAGAAAAAAATGGCCGGCGTTTGCGTTTGATCGGGGTGGGTGACGATGACGGTCAATTAAGGACCGCGCTGTTGTTTGACCAGTTCGTTGTCTCCTTGCTTAGGGGCGGGTAGCAGCAAGGGTAAACCAACAAACCTACGGACACCGAAAGCTTAGGAAAGTCGGGGCACGGTTTATTATGTTGGCGCGGCGAATCCCGATTCATGATTTGCTCTTCGGCGGTGGTACTCGGCTGATGCCGCAATCTGATTGGCTGCGGAGCGCTATGAAGATGCTCGGGATTGGCCCCGCCTCGTGTTTCTCAAGCTGCCAGCGAGTATAATATAATACCTTAAAGAAAACTCGACGGGAAACCTATGCACCAGGTGATATGGTCACCAGCGTCCCATTGGTCCTATATGTGTACCCGAAAAACCGCACCGACGGAGCGAAGGGCTATATGAAACACTGCATGCCCTTGTGCAACGTAAAAGTAAAAAAAAACAAAAAACATCCGTGGAGATATGCGTTAATCACGTTTTGAGCGACTAAAGTCGAGTTGCTGACCTCAGAATACAACAACAAAAGAAGAGGATAGGTATTATTATCTTAGTCTAAAACGACAGTAGAAGTTAAAACGCTTCACCCAAGTGAAAAAAGCTCCGCACAAACGCTTGCAAAAAAAAAATATATATATATATATATATATATATATATATATATATATATATATATATATATATACTGTATATAGAAAGAGAGAGAAAAAAGAAACGTAGCGCAGGATGACAATAAAGTATATATACGGAAGGAAACGCACTTGAGACGGTTGTCGAAGTTTTTAAAACATAATATTCGTAAAGTTTACGAATAATATGTTTTAAAAACTTCAACAACCGTGACCCGTCTCAAGTGCGTTTTCTTCCATATACATATATACATTATGATTGAAGTTTTGCTACAAACAAAAATCACCCGATTTCTAACAAGGTCAAAAGCAAACAAACAAGCAAAGTTCTGACGTGCGCTCTTTTCCGTGTCCTACCTCTGTCTCCCTTAAAAACAAAAACAAACAAAAAGTCCGTTTGGGTTTGGAACACGGATCAGAACACGATTTTGGTCGACGTGCCTCGGCCTGGGGGCTCACGTGCGTTTTCTTGCACTGACGTTGATTCCTGCCATTTCTTGGACAGGGATATGCGGCGTGATACTGAAAATACTTGAAAGCTTTCTGCCCACACAGAAAGTCCGTAAATATATATCTATAATAAAATAAATGAGAAATGAAACGCACGTCAAGCGATTCTTGTATTTCGAGCTTGCGTTTCGGCCCCCTCCTTATGCTCCGGACGTAGGCGATCAGCCCAAAAGCTTTTCTGCAATTTTTATATTCTTTTGGTTGTGAATTCAAGAAATTTCTTTCCATTTCATCGGGGTGATGAGAGGAAGCAAGCTTTTTCGCTTGATAATACATTACTTAGTCAGCGGTTGAAAAAGGCACGATCTTACATGTACACGGCTCGTGCCAAGTGCGGTTTTTGTTTCTTCTGGTGTATGTTGAAGTACATGTGTCCGTGCTCGTTCTCCAATATGTTTGTATAGATACGTTCATACGTGTATGTGGCACAGGGTCTTGTGCCCTCGTTTCCCCGAGTGAAACCCCGCGCAAACGCAGGCGGCTCCCTTTTCGAATGAAAGATGACCTTGTTTGTTTTCTCCATACCTGCCTTTTACCTGTACTTACCTATCTGCGTGCAGATTTCTCTGTTTGCTTGGAGGCATGCGACCGTATGCCTCGGTTCCTGGATATATTTTGAGGCCACGTATTTGTGTTTGGTGCATGTGTGTGTTTGGTTGAACGAATGTGATCTCGCTTGCCTGCTTTCGTGTTGGAATGCGCACCGGTTTGCTAGAGCGGGTATGTTTGTGTGCTTGCATCTGTTTTCTTTTATACGTTTGGGATGGTCAAAATGTGCGCACGTAAAGAAACATTGTGTTGGTGTCAATACTACAATACATTCTGGCACAATTTGTGACCCCATTAGCACAACCACATAACGCCAAATATAATTGGTCATATACAAAACAGTCCAAGCACCCTAAATTGAAAGTGAAAGAAAACAAACACTAAGCGATTGCTTGACATTACGTATAAACGGTACGAGGGTCTATCACGTTAGAATTAATATCACCGAAATGGTTTACGTAAATATTGTTTTATCCACAAAATCGTAGCGAGGTAACAAGTATATTCCTCCAACAAATCAACGAAAGACTCTCCGGGTTTTCCGCAGGTTACACACCAAAAATCATCTCCTGGAAAGGCACTGTCGTCAGGGTATCTTGATAACTTTGATTTGTTATCCAGGAAAGTGGCTACTACTTTCTTGCACTTTAGCATACACTTTAGCATATCAATTAAGCAATTACCTCATATTTTTTACAGAACATTAACGAACAAATGTGTAAGTATTGTGTGTAGATGCGATGCTTCATCCGCGTTCTAACACTTTGCTTCAACGTAAAATAACTTGAGATTGGTGTTTCAGGTTATTTGCCTCGAAATTGTAAATTGATCAACTCAGGTTATTTCATACCGCGGTAAACTTCCATAAGCCCAGATCCGGGCTCTAGATGACCTTTAAACACTCAGTTTTACTGCTGCACCTTGTTAGTTTGCCTCCCAAATTTAACGTTAGAGTCGCCTCCGTTTTTTTTTCACATAGTGTTTTGTTTTAGACATACAATGTCTAGGCAGTAAAGCCGTAGGGATGAATTTTTCACGTCACATACCAAAGCGGAGCGGAACGTGCCGGAGCGGAGCGTGCCAGAGCGGAGTTTGCCGGAGCGGGGCGTAGAATGGAAACAAGTGTTGAGTCAGCGTTTTGCTGGAACTCGCGTTCTTAATGATTGAACACGAATGCCAACCGACCACCGACTCATCACCCGTGTTCAACTGGTACCCTGAGTTGGCCTCCTGTACGTGACGTGGAACAATCTAGCATTAGGCATTGCTATCCAGAGGGTGTTGCGCAGACGCCCTGCGCCAACCCAAGACACGGATAGGGCTCGGCACATGCACAGTCACAACGACGACGCAATTTCTTTCGCGTACGGAAACCTTTTGGGTGCGCCAAAGCAAGCTCGCGCATTTAGCATGCGTGGGTTAACAATATTCTATGCTACGGCGAGACAGGTGAGACGAAGTATAAAGGGACTGAATATTTATTTTGTCGATTTTTCTTAGTTCTCTCGTGCCGCTTGTTACCGCACATCGACGGACGCTCACAGACGCTTGTATTGGGCCGCAGTTCGTGCATAATAAAACGCGAAATTGGTTTCTGGGTATGTTTATACAACCGGAACTTAGTCGGCCTCAAAGGACGACTTGTCCCTCAGCTGTAGATGAGCAATGTGAGCCAGTGCAGTACAACCGCTAGCCTAGGGTCTTCATGAGCACCACGCAGTAGTGATACACGACCGCACGCCTGGGGCCTTAATCTGGACACTTTGTGAATAGTCGGAGAGAAATCTGGCGACCGTGATTGGCCGACACCGCACTTGACCTTGGCGCCGGCCAATCAGAGCCGCCAAATTTCTCGCCGTCTTTCTCGCCAAGTGTCCAGATTAGGGCCCCTGTACGATGCTCATCCAGATCTAAACGGGCACGGGTAGGGATTGAGTTGATTGGAACGCAAGAACGCCGCTTTGACGGTCGCGTCGTCTGAGCGTCGCAGACGTTTTTAGACAGGGGCGGAATAGCAGACGGGCGGAGGCGAAAACGGACGCCGACGCGCAGTTTTCGTGTCCGCGTCTCACGGGCATTGCAGACGACGATAGGCGGTGGTGAAATAGCAAACAATGGTGGAGGCTGCCGCGCGTCTGCTCGCACGACTAGCAGGCGGTGTTAGACTTCCAGACAAGAGGCACCGGATGACGCGAAAGGGAGACACTGCGCTTGTTAGCCTGATCGGTAGAGCAGCCAAGCCAGTCCAGTAAGAATGGGCGGGGCTTAGAGCGGGCCATGACCTCCACCCAACGTCACTAAATTACCTCCGTTTTGAAACTCCCGCGGAAAGGGTACCCCTCACTCACTTCAGTCCGACTCCCGTCGTTCGAAGCGCCATCTAGATTTTCGTTTACGAACTGTATGTTCCATAGAGTACGGTGGAACGCCATCTAGACGCTGCGCTTCGAAACGTACGTATTCCATAGAACACACTGCAGTTACCAAAGCAGCCGTCCGGCACGTCGAACGACGGGAGGCCAGTCGTGGTGAGTGAGGGGGTATTGCTCGTGCGTGCAGCGTCAATGAGCAGTTCCGTAACTGAGCTAATCTAATAACGTTGCCACCACCTAAATCGTGTCTAATTGTGTCAATATATTGCGTGAATTCCTTTTTTGTCGTGGCGAAATTATTTAGAAAATATAAGTGTCCGAAATAAGCTCTAAACATTTTTTTCTCCATTGCATTGTCTTTTTCAGCAATGCAGGGCGTGGCTTCTAACGTTCACGCTTCTTGCTACATGATCTCGATTTCTCGACTGGTTTTATCTGGTAATGCCGCAAACTCGAGGGCAGCCGACCGATAATAAAATGCTCAGAGCACAGCCGGCCCCGCGTTCCCTAATCGTTCTTGGACAACAGTCATATATTAAATTTACGGACGTTTAGTAGATTACGAACGTCATGAAGTGAACAGTGTACCAAGCATGACGTCTCGATTAAAAAAAGGAGAACTGCGCGTTAATAACCTGGCTATCCTGGCACGTCGCCTCTTTATATTATAATGCTCTTTACCAGGAGGCCAACATAAAAAACTGCAATAACGAAGAAGAGAAAGTTGAAATTCTCTGAATTCAAGTAAACTAAAAAAAGGGGCAATCAGCTTTGTTTTTTGTTGTTGTTTTGTTCTTTAATATAATCCATGAGGCTACGAAGCCTCCCGAACTCCATTTTAGCAGATATGAGTTCCTGGTGGTTAAAAACTAAAACTAAAATTATATAAAAAGACAAAACAAATTCGGTGTATTAGAGACCGCCGGCATATATTGCATGCACCTTTTATTTTTCAATGCGGCGTAATTACATTAGTGTTATAGAGGTAAACCACTGGCGAAGGAGCGATGCACCTGGAAATGTGAACAATAAAAATTGTGGAACATGGAGTGGAAGGATCAGGCATCTCGGTTCCCTTCGCTTATAAAATCTTTTGATTCTTCTTCTTCTGAGCCCCGTCTGGTTTTGGATACTTAATTCAATCGGAGTGTTCTGGTTTCCGACGATGCGCACCATTTTGTTTTTCTATTTTTTTTTCGCTAGAGTGCTAATACGAAAGCCCATATTTTCTTTCGAAAAAAAAAGAGCAAAATTAAAACAAACAAGGGAGACTGCGTTTGTGAAGGTTCAAGCTGCTTATCGGCGTGTCGGAAGATTTGGGCCCCGGGTTTGTGAATTCGGGGTGAGCAGAAACCCGAAAGCAGAAGTTGCTACTAATCTTCATTGATAAGGGAAAGCTGTAATAGCGCTCCCCTCCTTTTATTAAATTAAATGTGTTGGTTTTTTGTTTTACCTGATATATAACTTCAAGGTCATGCGAAAACAAAAGTAGGGAACATTGTCTCTATTCAGAGGCAGTATATTACACTGTTACCTTTGAACCATTACCGCCTGTCTGCCGATTGCAGTGTTCAGCTTTTACTGAGCATATTAAATTTCGGATTTTTCATTGCATTAAATTGCCTTGGCCTCGTGATGCCACAGCAATTGTTTAGGTTGCTTCAGAAGCGAAACTAGTGCTCGTCTAGCTGTCTTGACAAATTGTTTATTTTTTGTTTATTTTCGTGGTTTCCTCCAATGATGTAAGGTTTATAAAAACAAAACAAATTTTTAACTATATACATGTAAACATTACGTCCTTAAAATGCCACGTCGCTACAAGCAGGCAATACACTGCCGGTAGTCATATTGCTCAAAAACGGTTGCAATGCGTTTAGACTCAAGCAAATGATATTCGTCGCTAAAATAAATCCACAGAGTTTAAAAACGCGGCGCAAGCGCCATGTTTTTTTTTTTTTTTTTTGTAGCAAAGCAAAGGTCTGCGTTAATCGAAACAAATTTGTTCAATGGAGGCTTACACAGCGAACAATTAGGGTGCTTCGATATGACGTCTAAAGCCTCCTCTGGAGTTGGACAAATTAACCAGTGTTGAACGAGTTGTATACGGAGTAATACCGAGCGCTGTTTAGCCATAAAAAATTTCATCGTAGATAGGCCGACGAACGGAGTGAAACCAAACTTCACAGACACGTGTAATTAGTTGGTGCATTTGTCGTGCCCACATTGCGTGAGTGTAGGTCTCTGGAAAAAAGAAAAAAAAGAAACCTCGGTATTTCTATGCACAGGTCGTAGAACGGAAAGAGAATCGTCTGGTTCACGCTGCTTCTCACAAATGGCACCACACACATAGTAGAGCTTTAGGTTTACTGGACCTCCTTTCTAGTGTTCAACCCGAAGGAGCGTTTAACATTTTTTTCTTGTTTTCTTTTTTGTTTTATGTGGTGTTATATTTGAGTAGGAAAGTCAACCAGACAGTCTGTTCTCGTTGAGCATAAAAATAATATTTCATTTTCCGTTTTTTTTTCTTTTCAGACGCTTATTTACAAAGTTTTGGGTATGATAGATGCATTGGGTTGTGGGGATGTTTATACAGCGTGTAGTTGGTGAGCCATTTTAAAGTTGCGACGAGTCACTCGCTGTAGATGAGCAATTTAGCCAGTGCGGTACAACCGCTAGCCTGGGGTCTTTAACGTGCACCACGCAGTAGTGATACACGACCGCACGCCGGTACGATGCTCATCCAGATCGAAACGGGCAGGGTGGGCTCGAACCCAGGATCCCTGAGTTCTGCAGCGCGAGCTTTCGCTCCACGCGCGTCGAGCTGGGTGTGCGCTTCAGCCCACTCGGCCACCGATCCCCCGATAGATGCATCAACAAAAGGCACCTCTATATAAAAATAAAAAAATATGGCAAATTGCTAGGCAATTTTGTTGCACACGTGAAACGTTTTAGCGGCACAAACGTCCAGCGATACCCTGGCTTTCCAGACGCCAGACGCCTACGCTCACTGCGCTCTTCGTCACAATCGTCAGATACTTTAACGCGTACCATGTCTACACTTGATAGTTGTTCCTAGAATGAAGCGATATTACCGCTATTCGGGCTGATAACCCTGGATATCTTCCAGAGCCCTCCATACTCTCGAGCTCCTCTCCCTCAGTGCGCTCAGGTGCTCCTCCTCGCGCCTCACTCCTCCTCGCCTACCCGCGTGGTCACAAGATCTTCCCGTTAACCAATCAGCGTTGAACTCCTCACCCTTCCTCTGCCACCTGTCAACCAATCAGTTTTGATCCTCGCGGCTACGCGTTTATCTGGGCTTCATGAAATTTCGAACAACTAGCCGAGGAACGTTTCACGTTAAAAGTTTTGATGCGCCGATTCATACTTCTTTTGTAGCGTGAGCTAAACTGGCCGAGGTTGAGCACTTTCGCGTGGCTGACATAGAGCCGTGCTGCGCAAGCGCGAGGACCAGTGACGTCACACGGCGCACAGCTGGCGCGCCGGAGCCGCCGCCGCCACGCGCTCCGGCCGCCGCCGCCGCGCGCTCCTCGCCGGTCTGCGCATGCGCGAGGAGCAGTGACGTCGCACGGCGCACAGCTGGCGCGCCAGAGCCGCCGCCGCCGCGCGCTCCGCCACCACCGCGGCGCCCCTCGCCGGTCTGCGCATTTCAGAGGAGTGACGTCATAGCCTTGGCTGACGCACTGGCGCCGCCGCGTGCCCAGCTGTCCGCCTCCGTTGCGCAGTAGCCAAGTCTGATGCTGCACCGGAGCCGCTTGATAGCGCCTCTCATTTTGTGCGCATAAGCTCATGCTACGTATATCCTGGCATAGCCAAACTAAGCCACTGCAATTTTTTTTGCGATTGAATAGCGTTTTGGAACACTTTGTAAGAGCTAACATGCACCACGCACAGTGATTTTCCACGACAGCAAGTCGGTACAATGCTCAATCATATCAAAACGAGCAGGGATCAGTTTTGAAGTGAAGAATGTTCCATCAGTTTTGCAGCTGAAGCCTCCGCTCCAAGTGCTCCAAGCTGTGGAACGCTAACACACTAGAAGCAATCTACGTAATCGTGTCATAGGAGTGACTTTGACTTTTTTCCTAAAAAATGTTTTTGTTTGAAAAATACATTGGTGGTTGAGTGTGTTAAAGGGGTAGGAACAAAACAACTTAGTGTCCATAATAAGTGGCGCACGTTCTTTCCACAAGCCAGCAGCCGCCGGTGTGCGTGAGCACACGCAATGAAATTGATGTCGTAGTCCCCGATTCGCGCTTAACATGACAGTGAATTGTATGGGCTTCGGGTCAAAGGAGAATAAAGACGGGCTCTTCAGGTCCACATGTGAAATATGCGTGCTTGTTAGACCAATTGATCGCTTACCTTTTACACTAGACCCCACTTTGGAGATGAAAAACTTGTCATTATTGTCCCTTTCTCTGGAGCCCACATATTTCACTGTCATATTAAGCTAGCGCTCAGCGCGTGCTCCCGCTGACACAAATGCCAGCAAACGTGCCAGTGGTGCTAGCAGTGCCCAGTTCGCACAGAAGCGGAGCCCAGCTAGCTCATCGACCCGATCGAGAGTGCCTAGCTGGGCAAAATTTGTTCTTTGATACTGGCTTTGTTCCGCGCTGCAGGGTTGGCAAAGCGATTTCGTTAGAGGCTCACAAGCCAGGAGCTATCGTTTTAACTATTCAAGAATTAAAAATATAGTCAATCAATCAGTGAAGAATGTTATCAAACGTTAAAGAACATATATAAGACATGCCTTGTCAGCATTTCGTGAATGAAAGAGCTTTTGCACGACATAAACGTTTAAATTCATTTTGCTGTAAGTCAGAGCGCAGCCGACATAACAGGTAAATGAGGCCAATCAAGCAGAGTCAGAAAACACTATGTCACGGAGCTCAACGTCTTATAGCGCGTTTTTTGTCCCCGGTCAAAGCAATCAAGCGCAAACCATGCACCATGGCCTTGCGCTTTTAGTATGCGTGTTTGTGCATTTTGATCTATGATAAAACAAGCAATAGCAGATTTTTTTTTCAAGACGGGTGTTCAGAAGGGCGCTCAATATAACTCATCATTTGGATGGTAGTTTGATTAAACTTGATTACCAATTATCTGACCTTATAAATAACCACCTCAATATTGTTGAAATAGTACGCCGAGGTCGAAGATTCTGCATGTTCAAGAAAAGAATAAAAGTGTATTTTTTAGCCCCAGTAACCTAAACTTAAAATTTGTTAGGCGAGTGGGTAGCAGATTTCTAAGTGCTTTTTATAGTGCTTTTGATATTTTTTTCAATATTAATTAAGTCTATTGATAATTTGATGTTGAAAAAAAATATACCAGCGTCTTACATGTATCTTTATATACATATATTTTCTGTTTGAATGCAACAGAAATGGAGAATTTTACAGTAACGCTGGCATTGTATGTTAATGAATGTGATCTCAATGATGTCGATGTGAATTATTTGTATTTGAAACTTTTGATGACGTTGATATTAATTATTGTGACTACGATGCTTAGCTAATGTCAATTTGATTATTTTATGTATAATTGCTTTTTATGCTTACACTAGTCCTGTACACCGTTGAATGCTGTAAAAAGGGGCTGATGGCCTGGTCAGAAGACTTTTTAATGCGAAAAGATTATTTGCCCCACTACGAGAAAATCCGGCGTCGGCGTCCGCGGCATGACCGAGAGCGATGGTACCAAAAATGGCCGACGGCGCAAAGAGTAAAAACACGTTAGAAATGCTCAGATTGACGTCACAATTTTCACGAAGGTTCCTGTAAACAAAGTAAATGAATGGCTTTGGAAAGAAACTTAAGTACATTTCGGTCTGGATGGGAATCGAACCCGGGCCTCCGGGGTGCGAGACGGGCACGCTTCCCCGACTCCACGGCGGCTCCACGGTCCTGGCTGACTAAGGTGTGCCTAGTGCGTGCGTCATTGCACACCGTACACGTCACGTCGCAACCATCTGACTGAGGTGATTCAGCATCTGGCTGAATACAAGGTGGTGCTGAACATTGTAACTGGTAGAAAACGCCGACTTGTTATGTCTGATTTACATGATCCGCTTCTGCTTGAAATGATCAGTTTCGACATCAAGCACCGCAGTTTCCGTCTACAATTATTTTGCAGCACAAGGGACCTCGCAACTGAAAATAGCGAGCAGAATCTCATTAGGAATCTTTAGGCCATTCACAAAAGCTATGCGATGGTAGCGGGAACCAGGTGGAGCTCGAGCGGCCGACCGCTCTGCAGAGCCCGGCCACCCTCTCCCTCTTACCGGCGGCCGGGCCGCTGAGTCATGGAGAGGGATTCTCTGTGGGGTGGCGTTCGTTGAAACTATGGCGCGCGCCAGCCAATAGGAATGCATTCATCAAATCGCTGTTACAGACTACAGGCTTTGCTCCATAGGACAGGGAAATTTAGGTGCCGTTTGGCGCCGCTTCAAAAGCTGATAACGCCGGTTGGCTCAATAAAACAGTTAATGCTTTCGCATTAAAAAAAACAAAACGGCAGGCCAAAGCATTCACGTTACCTAGCCACTCCTTCCAGAAGGTATGTGCGGGTAGCGAACCTGCGGCTTCCGAAGAATGACACTCTTTTTATTTATTGCAAATAAACGTATAGTTTGACTAATAAACTTGATGAACGTCATTGAAAACAACCGTATAAGTGAATATTCGAAGGATTTAAAGCGCGTGGTGCGCTAAAGTTACCACTCAAATAACGTGCGCAAGGTGGGTGGTTCGGAAACGTACAAGAAACAAAACAAAAACGCGCGAGCGTGTCGAATTGGGACGCATTTTTGCGACGAAGTGACGAGGCGCCGGAGTGCCTCTCGCGCCAGCTTCTCGTGCAAGCCGCTCCCATAATCTGCTCATGATCGTGATCACGATCGAAGCAGGTGGACATCCGTTTATTCTAGCTAATGCTATGTTCACACTACTAAAGCCGCTCAATCTGTTTACGTTTGTCTTGCAAGTAGCGTCAAATGCGCCAGTGCACAAGGCCCGTGTCTGGTGCGGCCCTTGGAAGGTAATGGCGGCGCAGCGCTGAATTGAGCGGCCCTTTGGAGCGAATGGCCGCTCGTGGCACGTGTCTGGTGTGTTTCCACCCCAATGATTGGCGGTATTTGACCAAAAAATAAAAACGCCTTTATCAAGGGGATTTACATCTGCCTAAAGCCCCTGGATGTGTTTGCGTTTGTTTTCCAAGTAGCGTAAAACACGCCAGAGCGCGAGGCCCGTGTCTCGAGAGACCCTTGGAAGCAAATGGATGCGCAGCACTGAAATGAGCGGCCCTTCCTTGGAAACGAATGGTGGCGGAGCACCCTCCCGTGGCACGTGTCTTGCGCGGTGGCCAGAGGCATGAAGCCCCTCGATGTGTTTGCGTTTGTCTTGCAAGTAGCGTCAAATGCGCCAGTGCACGAGACCTGTGTCTCGAGCGGCTCTTGGAAGCAAATGGCACAAACACAGCAATGAACGCGCCCTCGTACGCTTTTATGGAAAGATGTATACTCCGTTACTGGCGCGGGCGCGTGGCTTCATTTATGGTTTCGTTTGCGCGAGAACACGTGCAAAGTTCAAAGTTTACGGGACATTCGTGGTTCGAATGAGGCATGGAATCCAATTCAAAGAGTAGATTTGCATGCGACATATGAAGCACAGATGTCCTGCGGACTAAGTTATAACTAGGACTGGGCGTCAATTTTAATCGAATAATTAATCAATGGACCTATTGCTATATTACCCAAGCATGAAGGAGAATGCTGGGATTGGTGTTCCACGGGCCACACGCGCACGCCTTCCCCGTATAAAAGATTCGAAGTAAATAACCAAACTAAAGCGTTGACGAACGCGCGTGCAAGATGCCATTTGTTTTAGGCCTTTTCTTTAGGACAGTTCAACGTTGGGACAGTTACTGCTGCAGACGCCAGCACGTGCGGCGCGTGGAACACCATTCCCTGCATTCTCCTTGATGGTTGCGTAATTTAGTAATAGGCCTATAGGTTCAGCTGCGCTAAACGGACAATCGCATGCAGCGTTGAAGTGGCTGGGGGCACATATAACCTTCTCCACTTCTTTCGAGTCACACATCTCGCCCCTACAGTTTACTTTAGGTCAAAATTTCACCTAAAGTTTGCTTTCATACAGGTGTACTCGTACACGTGCGTGGTGAAAGCGTTAAATTCTTAATTTTTCCTTTGCCAAAATTTAACGGATTAACTGGTTAAAAATTTAATCGCGATTAAATCATTAATTGATTCATCGGTAGGTTATTAGATCAAGTGCCCAGACCTAGTTATAACGCAACGTAGGAAAACATAAGCAAACGCCCCTGTGTGAGTGGACATTGCCTCGTTCAGCAGTTTGAAGAGCAATGGCCGGGCTAGAGTGAACAGGCGCGATCTCTTACGGCCTTTGCACCGGGAGTATAGTTGTTCCCTGCGGCGGCAGCTTGGATGGGTCGCTGTAACCCTACCGCTCCTACAGCGCTTTAATTCCTTCTGAGAGTCACGTCCTCCTCACCGTGTTGTCCTCTTTGCTCCGGTGAGTTGGATAAGTTAAGTTAGCCTACAGGTTGTAGGCCGGCTGCCTTCAGGGACTTATGCGGAACACGTCTTTCTCGTCTCTTAGAAACAAATTTGTATAGACAAGCATTGTATTATTGTAAGCCGAAACTTATTTCAATCGGCTCACTACAGTTATTTCAAGCAAGTATAATTGCACACATTTTTAATCGCAGTGGTCGGGGAACAGTTGTTCAGGATGGCTCAGGCAGTGTTGGGCATGGTTGTGTGGTCGCACCCCTACGCGGCTAAAGAAGTCCCATTGCTCCTCGGCGAGAGTGAAGGCCACAAGGAAACCGCTCTCTAGCCCTGTCATGGAAGAACATGGCAGGGCAGCACTGAGCAACTCGCTTGATTTTATTTCGCATCACTCATTGCGGGGACTCCGAAAAACGAAAGAGAAGCGCGAGGAAACTTCACGAGTTGTGATCCTGGGCCGGCTTGCTAGAACAGCGTCTCTGCTGAGACGCGACTGTCTTGAGACGCGGCTTGAGTCCCGCTCAGCTCGAGCGCTGGCTTTGGCATTGCTTTCTTTCCCACAGTCTCAGCTGAGACGCTGTTTCTAGCAAGTCGGACCTGGCTGCTTATAACTAGTTGCAAAGGACAAGGGTCGTGGTTGGTGTAAAGCGCAAAGTGGAAGCTTGGAGTCGTTGCATTGTTAAACCAACACCATGAAAGTTGATCGTTTTACACTGTTCTTATTTGAATAAATGTAATAAAAATTAATCCAAAGAAAGACGATTTAGTGAGGGTTTCGCACATGTGCAACGCTTTTGATAGAGCACTTCATGGAAAAGGGGTTTATTAGACCCTTTTCCTGAGCCTCAGATTTGAGTCACGATGACTGGCTGTTTGTTTCCGTACCAGTCACTGCGGTTTGCACATAACGCTCTCTGTAAGTTGTCTACGAGTAGAGTAACATGAAAACTGAAAATCTCAAATCTCTCCACGATGGCGAACAAAACAGAACCAGCGCGGTTGGAAAGCTGGAACCTTAAAAAAAATTGTTTGTTAAAAATCTTGGAGTGAAGGGAAAGAAATTCCCCTTCGTCGTCATCATCAGATGGAGTTCAATATTTGCACCTTTCGTGGTGTCGGAACATGGCGGGCAGCATTGAATAGCTTATTTATGGGCACTAGGTGTTTTCGAGAACTTGCTCGCGACCCTTGTGACGCGCTTCTCGTTTTCTTTCTTTTTTTTCTTGCAAGATTAACTGACTCACTGCAAGAACGAGGAAGTAGCGCGAGGAAATATTTGATAAAAGAATCCTCTGCGTCAGGGACAGAATCAGCGCCACTTTGCCTGAACTTCTCAACCTCGAATTTCAGCCACCTTTCAAAAGATGGCGCAAGTGCGCGTCGTCTGCTACAACATAGGTTATTTTTATTATTTAGGACAATTAGTATGCTTTAAAATAATTACAATCATAGACAGTGATTTTAATTAGAACGATAAAAGCTCTAATTAAAGAATCGTTATTTAAATAGCTGTCCTCTTCTTTGAAACCGGTTTCTTGCGTACAGAGTCGAGCTTCAAAATAGTCCCATGATTTAAAATTATTTTAAACAAATCTGAATATGAATACAAAAAAATCACGCTTCAGGTGAACCAGCTCAGTTCCTCTAGCATACAATTAAAAAAAATTAGATCAGATGCCAGAACGCTGTCTGAGAAAACCAAGAACGCGTTAAGGGAATTCTTTAAAATTTTATCACAATCAAGTTGTGTTTACAAAAAACGGGTGGCGTTGCACTTCTAATATTTTGTATGCGGAGTTCCTATATTTACCAGGAGCATGCCCTTAAATGTCGTTGCTGCGTTATGATGTGACACTGAGTTACGAGACTTCAAAATTGCATAAAAAAGGCTCTTTTTGAATAAATATTAAAAAATGTGAGTGTGCTAATTCAGAAAAACACGTATACAGGGAACTAGACGAGTCCTTCATCTTTTAATAAAAAAAATAAGAACGCGTCTTGGATGCATTACAAGTCTAGAAACTTGGAATGCATAGAGGTATGTCTTTGAAAATATCAAAACTTGCACTTTTTGTTTTCTTATTGTGCGTTAAGTTTTAAAGCATGCGTATCATATTTTGCACTAAAAGAGTAATGATGAATGGGGGACTATGACGTCAATTTCGTTGCGTGTGCTCGTGCACACCGGCGGCAGGTCGCTCGTCGAAAGATCGTGCGCCACTTATTATAAACACTGAAATGTTTGGTTCAGCACCCCTTTGACGAACCGCAGCTCGGAGCACGTGGAGCGAAATCTAGCGCTGCTGAACCCGCAAATTCTGCCTTCAATGCGCTGCCTGTTTCGATCTCGATGAGCATCGTACATGCAGGCTTTTGCATAATCACTAATCGCGATTCAGGGTAAAGACTTCAGGCTAGCCGTGATTATACATTGACTAAATAGTTTTATCTACAGCAGTGAAACCGGGCGCCCATTGAAGTTCACTACCTACCCATTCGCTAAACAAACACACAACACAATTTTAGAAAGGCGGCGAAGGATAAATATGAGAAGAGAACAGGAAGCGATGAAGGGGTGACCAGAAGATAGGTGAACCGTTCTCTTTATTTTCTTCGAGGGAAGTAATCGCACGTCGACATGGTGGTACTCTGGAGATTATGCTCAAATGTGCCGTTCATTCGGTCTATGCTAGCAAAGTATCAAAGTCAAATGGAGTATCTAATTTTGTCGGCATCCCATGCCAGCAGGCCCAAAAACACACTGGCTTGGTTTGAAGCAATCTTTGCCTGATGGCCCACATCGCACATTGCAGGCGATCTGGTTCATTAACCGCAGTATAAAAAAAGAATCATAAAAGATCTGCGTAGTGCTAATTTACAATCCCTTTCCTCGGCACCCAAAAGGTAAAGACAAAAAAACATTCTGCTGAATCTGCGTAAGTCGTTATAAAAGAGAGAGCAGAGCAGTATTGAGCAGAACTCTTTTCTGATGTTCACAAAAAGAAAATAAACTTGGAAGGAAAAAACAGAAGACTGGAACGTGAGAAGCAGAAACGAGTCGAATTAATGATCTAGAAAAAGAGTAAGAGTTAAAAAATAATTCGTCAAGAAAAATAAAGACCAAAATTTAAAGTGTTTCAGCTTCATGTATTTGTATAAGGGGTGCACGTATGGCGTAAGAATGGCTGACTGGTACTCTTCCGTAACCTAAAAAAAAAAATAAAAAATAAAAGAAACAAAAAAAATTACCAAGCTTTTCTTTGGGATAAACGACACAAAGTCTCAAGTTCTGAGAGTTAACGTATTCTTTCGAAAAGTGTACGAACCGAACAGTGCTAGTCGGCTACTTTACATGTAACCTGACGCTTATTCTCTCCAACAGGCCGGGGGAGGGGGGGGGCTTAAGAAACCTGTAGCTTGCTTCGCGTTTTCTTTCAATCCAAAAGAATAGCCAGAAGTACGTAAATGTTTAAGGTAAACACCAGGAATGATGAGTCATTGTTAACTCTATCTTACAAATAATTTTCCGAACACTACGCTCCATACCGACTAAGGCAGGAAATGACGGGCGACTTTTCGGCGATTCCACCTCGGATAATATGATGATGACTATAGTCCGTTGCAACTCAGGAAGGAAGGGAGAGGGTAAAGATGGCCGGGGCGGAGAAAGCAGACGGAACGCTCAAGAGAGAAGAAGGCTTCCCCTCTCCTCTCCAGCGGACTATAGAGCCCTCTCATTAGTGCAAGCAGCGTTATTATATTCTTCTCGAGATATATAGGCAATCTGGGCGCAAAAGACCCGCGCCACAAACGTGACTCGTCATTGTTAAAAGTATAATTTTATGTTTTAGGTAGGTTCCGAAAAAAAATACCTCGAAAAATAAACCCTTAAAATTACTTTTACGAAAAAAAGTGAAACAAAAATTCCCCTAAAATGACAACAAGATTGACTGCAAAATACGTTTTATCTACAGCTTTATTTTCTGATGATTCGGAGCACAGCCACCACTGAACTGTTCGCAATACTGCTACAGAATGAATCCTATTATCCCATTTCGTTTCTTGATGATAACGCAAATTATGCAAAGGTGCAAGCGAGCTGGACAAGAATAATGATAATAATCCCTGGAGAAGGGGAGCAAGGGGGTCAATGGACAAACTAAACGTCCGAAGACTGCTATACGCGACTGGTGCGTGACTGAAAAAATCATCTGCATTAATTGCAATGTCATCATGACCTTAAAATGCAGGATATTCAACCTTGTTGGTGTTGACTGGTGGCAGCTGTGAAATTTCGTCTTCTCTACTTGCGTCTAACTCCTCGTTAGCCCAATCGGTAGAGCGCTGCACTGGAAAGGGAGAGGTTCCTGGTTCGACACGAGGACCAGGCGGATTTTTTCAGTGTCGCACCAGTCGCCTATCGGCGATTTCAGCGAAATCGACGCCGCGTAGAGGTAACGCCGAGAAGCTGAGGAGAGGAGGTCGTTTCGACTCTGTCGTCTGCTATCGCTGCTTGGTTTTCGTGGGCAGCATAGAAACAAACATCGTTCATAGTAATTATTTATATGCTTCCGCTATGTCATTCCTACTCACTGACAAGAAAAAGGTTTCTACCGTCGAAAAAACACTTTGCTTTCATATGTAACACCGATTTTACGCTGCAGTGCAAGAAATTTATGGTGGTCCGCGTGCTGAACGACGAAAACGACCTCCTTTCGTCCGCCATTTTGTCCGACCAGCGCGCCCCCTATAGTTCGCTGGAGTCGCGCATAGCTGTGTTTGGAGATTTGTGCCTGTCCTTTGTCCCCCTTGTTCCCCTTCTCCAGGGTTTCCTCTTCTTCTCGGTATCGGAGTGCTTTCCAAGTTTTCGGATCACATCATATATGTTCACTGGAAGTTGGTTTATTCCATGCCCGTGTAATTTTTGCTTCAACATAAGTCCCCAAAAGTACCGATTCTTATCCGACGCCAACTTTTGACACCAAACAACACCTACAAACCGATGGTAAAAGTATGCTCGAAAACATGAAACCCTAGTTATACTCTTAAAAAAGCTAGTAGTATTTCCTAGGTAAAAGCTAGTAACTGCTTGTCACATATGTTACTAGGTAGCTAGTAACCGTCGGTAGTAACAATCAAGCTACTAACGGTTGTTAGGTCAAGAAGCTAGTGACCGGAAACGCAACGAATCACGTGATTTCAGGCGAAAAAAAGGCGTGTGGTTATACCATTTACCACCAGATAGCAAGCGCACAAAAATTAAAGCTGTAAATAAGTAATCCAGGTAGCTCTAGTCACCGTCTAATTAAAAGTACACACCAAAAAATAAAAAGATCGTATATAGTTCATTTGAACGCTTCCACATTTGCAACTAGATACACATCTTGCACACAATTGATACAATGCATTCACCACAGATTACATACAAATACGGCGAACACACGTGACTGGTTTACTTTAATCACTCTAATCGCTAACTGCCTTCACTGCTCATGGGTCTTTTGTACTGATCATTTGAGTGCTCAAACTTGTAGTGTATCGCGTATATAATGACGTGAGTGAATAATGTTGCAAACATATAGCTCTTTTCGCACCATTATCCTTCTTCAAGAACGTTTTCGAACGATTCGAGGCTTCTATCTCGTAAATCACAAAACATTGGGTATTCTTGCTTGATGTCGTTTCATTCTCTCCGAAAATATAAAATTACAAATATATCGCGCATTATCTAAATGTCAAATAACGTATTGATATCTTATCTGGGGTACGACGACAAAATCAAATTTAAATACAATTCTGTTGCTTCAAAATAGTGTTCCGTTTTATTGGAAACGTTAATTATTTATTCCCCACCAAATCATTATTTCAAAAATACAAAATTATCAATATGTGGCGATTGTTCGAATACCTTCTGAATCGGTCATTTTGTTTTTCATCGCCAGAACTCATTGTTTTTAGGGCATACAGTATATTTAACAAAACATATAGCCAACATCCGCACCCGCTGCTCGGAGGAATGGAGGGTGTCCCATTATCGTGCAAATTACGGCTTGCGGTCTCTTTTTTATAACCTACTCACATTAATCAATATACGTTCCATAAATAATCTTGATATTTATAGTTTAGATCGTAAATAACTGTTCCTACTTTTTGTATAATATGTATTCACTGAGGTGAACCTTTAAGCTAACGTATTTTTTACATACCTGTTACTCAGATTTTTCTTTTCCTGCATCTCTGTCACCATCTGCCAAGCACTCGGGGCCCAGGCCTAGTCAAGCTAACAAAGATTGGTGTATTTGTCCGTGATTCCGGTATCTGTACTTGCAGATGCAAATATGTTATTTGATTTGATAATAGAAAACAAAGTAAACACGAAAATAATTAACAAAAGTTGATAAAACAATCTCCTGCACTGGTTCTTAGCATCCATGTCTTTAGTCGCCCGCATAGCAGCCGCGAAACAGCTTTCTCGTCACGTACGTTAATCGATAATTAAAACGAATGCGGTCGCCATCGGCGAGAGATAGTTTTCCTGTTGTCACCACTGGCGAACGAAGGCTGTAATTGACGGTAAGTACGACGGCAGCTGCACCCCTTTCGCGCGTTGAGCAACAGAAATGCACGCAAAATATTAGCGCATGCAGCTCGCATTTTAATTTGTTTGTAGTCCAATGACGAATGCTCGCGTTTCTGGGGAAGATATGATCAAATTCAAAAAAGACTCGCAAAATACCCCAAAATAAGTTTTCATTAGTCATAAAGCTAGATACACTATTTACAACGCACATAAACGCAAACAATCACCGAAGACAGCTCCATCAGAATCACTCAACCACCGAGCCCACACGGGCCGTGAAGAATATCAGGACAGCGTTCAAAAGCCGCATGGTTTGTGCGTCAATGATAGCCGCGCTTGCGGCACCCTTGCGCTACCACGACGTGCTGTAACAGAAGCTGCGATCGTTATAAAGTCAGCTCCAGGGATACCGAAACGAAATGACGTGAGCTTTCTACCCTTCGCTTCAAAATCGGCCAGCGAGAAGTGCAATACGTATTGCGCTCGTGACGTCAACAGTTCTCGCACGCGGTCAAGGGTACTGTAGTACGAGCCTTGGCGCTTGGTGGCTTATGAGCGTTCTGCACCTAGTAACATTCAGGACTAAGTAACTGCACGAGAGAGCCGTACTTCCACGAACTGGCGCTGCTTCTTGGGAACTGGTGACGTGATGGCATTCCAACGTCTCTGCCTGCAGCCCAGAAACAGTTGCTTAGGTTAGTGTTTCTGGGTTGCTGGCACAACATAGACCCCATCTAAACAAAGAAATAAAAGTAATTCGGCAAAAACCTGCGTACGCGCGAGTACGCGACGGGGCTGCGTGGCCATGGATTCCAAATGGACGCCGTGTGGTCGTGCGGTTACCATCGTACTGTTAAAACTACCAGCGGTTACGTCGAGGTGCGTGCGGAGTATATGGTAACTGTGTGTTTGTCAGCCTTGGTGAGTATGGTTTTCATCGAAATGTTCTGCCTCAAGAACAGAAGATCGATCAGGAATTGATGCAGTCTGCTGTGCAAGTGACAGGTGATGCAGTACGGTCTGGATGACAGGATTTTCATTTGATATTTCCAGTGATGCAGCGAGGTAGTTGCAACATCGACTGACCAGTACTTTAAAGCACTCCTCGCCATTATAGCAATCTTGTTCTCGGCTCACAAGTAGTTTGCGCCAAAAGAAAATATTATTGCTTTTTATTAGCGTTCACACAGAACTATAATGCTTGACGTTGCTTATCTGGCATTCCTAACTATTAAACGTCCCATGTGTGTCCTAACATAAAAAACCGGAATTTCAAAAGTTAAAAACGAGACGTTGCGAATATCAGACGCACACTTTTACGCAAAACTGAAGTGACTCAAATTTGAAAAAAAAATAAAAAAACATATTTAGTAATTATAACAACAACAATAGCTTTATTCAGCACTGGAGTGTTGCGGCGCTACAGAAAGGTCGTTGACTCATACCCGAGGCAACAATAACATTGTTATCTCTTCTGGTGAAGGCTCAACAGCCGTTGCATTCATTTTCGTGCACAAAACGGTGACAGAGAAAGTACGAACATAGTGTCACCACCTTTATGTCAACTATGTAACGTACTCTCTTGAAGGCTTGCGCTGATGAGACCTCAAAACCGAAACCCGCGTATCGTGACTGGGCTCGCTAGCGCGCTACCACCCAACCGACTATAGTGCGGCATTCATAAGGTATATGAATTTTTATCTTTTAACTTACAAAACAAATGGTTTCCTCAGCGCTCTGATATCGTATGCTCCTTGTGTATCATTTATTAGCAGAAATATGTTTATTCTTTCATTTTTACAACCTCACGCGCTTGCGTTAAGCCGAGAAACCTTTTGTGCGAATCAGAGTGTAGTACGACCGATGCATTGGCTGCACGTTTCGCTACCCAATACACCAGCCTTGCCGCGCAAGAAAGTGAAATCAGGCAGCGGAGTTTGCGCGGCTTTCAACGTGCGCTCGACTTCATCGTGAAACCGGGCTGTCAGGGTAACGCGCAAAACATTGGACGTCATTGTTTCGAAATTTTGAGCGGGCTGTGTGACGCGTTATTGATCTCGGATTTGCGACATTCGAACCGCTGACGCTGCTGCCAGTAACGCAATAGCTGCTCCTTTTTTTCTTCTTTGTTTTTCGTGCCCTCTTTTGTTACCGCAATTACCCGCTCAATATAAAGTAGAACGCGAAAGCGAAGCACTTTGTTTGCAATTAAAAGCATGAAACCCAATGCCGCAACAAAATGTCGAGTTGGACTAGTTGGTTAATCAATACGTACATTAAAACGCAAAAAAAAAGAAACAAAAAGGTCAGAATGCAGGACGACGACAAGGGGCGCTCGCAAGTAAATTTTTATTTGAAACACATTCGCTTAAATATCATTTAAAAAACAAACACTTCATGTTCAAGGTGCCCGATCATGCTCTGGACGTAGAAGGTACTTATCAATCAAGGCCAACGAAGGCTCGCTGACACCCTTATCATGACCCCTTGTTTTGATTACATAAGCTTAGTGGATTTTTCTTGTGGATATGGTTTTTTCGCTTTGTCGCCCCAGAATCGCTGTGTCAGAAAAACGTGGATTGCACAGACATCGGTGGCAGTGAACTGCTAGATGCCTTGAGGGTGACTGCTTTAAGGAGGCTGCATGTCTTTTAGCGTGGTCATTCATACAACGGCCAGTTTGGCCCACGTAGGAGCACCCGCAGGAAAGCGGAATGTCATATTGTCACGAACGACAAATGATGAGGCGAAAAAACCCGAAGAAACTGAAGGTTTAATGGGGCGAACTTGTGCCCAAAACAAAATAGAAGTAAGTCAGCGTCGCAGGCGTCGGTGTCGGCGAAGCAGCAGGATCGAGCGCTAAAGCGAGACTGACTTCGGCTTGCCATGCGGGGTTCTCTTATATACCCGCGTGGGTTTCTGGAATATTCGGCGTAGAAGGTTCGGCGACTATACTCTGTTTCATACTTAGTGTGCAATGCTGTCAAAGCTAGTGGCGCGAGCGCGTGGCTTCATCTATGGTTTTGTTTGCGCGAGAACCCGTGCAAACGATCAACGAGATCAAGCCCCATGCTCGCGCCACTAGCTTGGCAGCGTTGCACACTAAGTATGAAGCAGAGTATAGAACATTCGGACCTCGAACAAGCGATAGGGCTCTCAAATTTACCAGAACATTAAATTGCAAAAATAACTCAAAGACCCGTGGCTCCCAGGAATCGAACCCTGGCTCTTCGCCTTGGAGGCAAGCACGATAACCGTTACTCCACGGCCACGCTGCCTCCTTGGCCAGCTGCGCGAGCGGTAAGATGCAGCCCTAGTTTTGCATTCCATAACCTTGTTTTTGTGCCTGGTCTCACATTCCTTACTCTCTCCCTCTTTTTGAATCAGTGTAAACATACGCTGGACCCCAGGACGTACAGTGCATGGCAGGGTTAATGATTCGGCGCATGCAGCACTGTACAGGCACGCGGGACGGGCCACACATACGCCACACCGCACCCCGAAATTCCAACACTCCAGACACCCTATCACCAGGAGCCGAATGAAACGCCCCCGGGACAGGCTACATAACTTACATATACTTTATTTGTACCTCCATCAAGAACGCTAGCAAAAAGCGTCTTATGGAGGCTACACCACAGACGCTTCTCATCAAAGGACTTTCTAGTCCTTTGATGACAAATTTATTGCAAATTCATGGCAAACGCGGCCTACACACCGCACATAGTTAGTAAGTGGCCTCCGCCATCTGTATCAGCCGCACCGCCAAGGTGTAGCCATTGTTTCCAACAGTGTCGCGCAGGCCTGTGGCATCTTATAAAGTACTGTCCTGCCTTCGCACAGGGCCGAGACCAGATCGACGACCATCAAGTAACCTCTCTAGCAGCCCTTACTGCTATGATATGAACAGATGATGACGCCCAAAGGGTGGTCGTAGATTATGGAAAAATCTGTGGCCTATACCGAGCGGTATAGTGCGAGGAGACTGCCCTAGTACCTTGCCCGACACGTTGAAATGAACAAACAACCCTCCCTACCCCCCCCCCCTTTTCCTCACAGCGGCCTCGAGCCATTCTTGTCATTAAAGGACTTCAACCAATTACTTACGGTTTCGGAAAGGAGGGGGAGCTATCCACACAAAATCGTAGCACCAAATATTGAAGGAGGGGGCATGTCTAAGGGTTGAAGCTGAGTCTATAGCGATCGCAGCCAACGAGGTAGAGGGTGTTAGAGTGATGAACCGGAAGGTCGAAAGTGGCACCTCCCGGTTGCCGCCATGTTGTACGCAAATACATTGCACACGCTTCACTACAGACCTCAAAGATTCCGATGGTCAACGAGAGCGCAGAAATATCGCGTTAAAATTTATCCTAGCGATATCCGAATCAATCTGAGGTCCGAGCAACGCAGGCCCGATTGTCTCTTTCGTGGAAATATAACCGTCGATCACCACCGAAATACACATCGTTCCTCTGTATTTCCACGTAATACCTACGTGAGAGACCACGCTGAACTCTGAAGTCGCATTCGACCAGTTTCATATTACGGCTCCCGCATCTGAAATTAACTCGCTGAGACCAACGGCAACGAACAACGCCTCCGACAAGCTCCGGCCAATGCTCCGGCACAGTTGGGGCCAGCCGCTGCCTGGGCGCTGCCATTTTTTCCTGTGACGTCACGTATTTGGTTATGTGACGAGTTTATTT
>JAZHYW010034350.1:2500-18991 GCA_037355805.1 Ixodes ricinus | reverse complement strand
GAATAAATAGATTGATATTTATTTATTGCGTGCCCAGAAACACCATAATGGTTTTGAAATTGGTGCACAGAAGTCAGATTCCTATGAAACATGCAAACATATGGAAACTACAATAGTCATATTAGAACAGTCAGCATAATAAAACAGTCGTAACAAAGTACATAAAATACACATCAGGTGTTAAAGGTAAAATAAGGCGTGAAAAAAATCGCGCTGGACAAGGAGGTTGCATGATGTCTGAATACGATAGATTGGTGACTCCTTTAATCGCATGTCGGGGTAGAACATGTCGCACTGTCGCGTGACTTTCGTTGGCACACGTAACTTTATGCTGCCCAAAAGGTCAGGTACGTCAATCTACACCCTGGATAAGCTTTTGTAGAAAGCCGCATCTCGGCAATGCCTTCCGGTCATCCAAAGTGCTGAGATTCAAAATCTAAGCAGAGAATGGTGGTCGAAGTAAAGTCTCCTGTGGAAGTATCGATCATAGACTATGCGAACCAAACGCCTTTGCACCGCTTCGATACGTCTACAATCAGTCTCCGTTAAATGGTTCCACACGACAGAAGCGAATTCGAGCCTGGGCCTGACCAGAGCACAAAATAAACGTAATATGGCCTCAGGTGCTTAGAAGTGCCGAGTCAAACGGGAGATCATACCAAGCATTTTGAACCCGGTACCACAAATAGTAGTTACATGAGAACTGAACGTAAGTTTGCAATCGACTAACACTCCGAGGTCCCTGATCATATCAGTTTGAGTAATAATACAGTTTCCCAACGTGTACTTAAAATGTAAGGGATTTTTACGTCTAGTTAGCGAGATGACTTTAGTTTTGTTTATATTCAAAGGCAAACGGTTGGATGAGCACCATTGCAAAATACTCAAAACATCAGACTGTAACGCATCACAATATTTTCAGAACAAATACTTGAGAATAACTTAATGTCATCGGAAAATAAAAGCACTTTAGCAAACTTTACACAATTTAAAATATCATTTATAAATACCAGGAACAACAGTGGCCCCAACACTGACCCCTGGGGTACGCCTGAAGTTGGGAAAAACGAATTAGATAACACAGTATCAACTCGAACAAAAGTTTTCCTCGATGACAAGTAACTGTAAACCCATTCACAAAGTTTAGGGGCGAAACCATATTGTTTCAATTTATGTACAAGCAAAGCATGGTCAACCTTGTCGAAAGCCTTTGTAAGATCGAAATATACCGAGTCAACCTGCCCTCGGTTTGAAACGATCGGGGCTGCGTAGTGTAGAAAAGTACACTACGCAGACAAAAAATTGGAAGATTGGCACTCATGGCTTGCGCTAAAGTGCCAGATAGCGTTATCTGTAATTACATTTGTGAAGGAAATATCAATGAATGTGACACTGTCTTGACCCACCTTGGTGGCTCAAGACAGTGTTACATCCAATAATATTTGCATCCCTGGTGGATAGCGATATGGTATTGTTACAGGCGTTTTGATTCAACCTGTCCCTAAACCCTTTCGCATGTCCATCACTGTAGATTTCATTGATGTGAATGTTCCCAAGAATAAAAAGACGGTTGTTAACATGTGCCCCAAGATTCCAAAAGTTATCAATAGTTCCCAAGGATTCAGGAACACTGCCACAGGGCGGCCTATAGAAAGGTACCATATTTACAGACTCCAGTTAGTCGCCCAGAAACTTTCTATTATTGTTAAATGATTTGTAGCCTTCGACAACTTCGTAACGTAAATTACTCTTAAAACGCAAGTCTATTCCACCGAACATTTTATTGTTCTGCAGAATATTTTTTTTGTTAGTCAAAACAAGGGGAGATTGCTTTGCATTGAGCCAGATCTCGGTAAATAACATCACCTAAAAATTAACAGGTAATGGTTGAAGGAATAAATCAAGCTTGTCTTGTTTATTTTGGAACCTGCGAGTGCTCAGAAAAATTGCTATGGGTAATATTTGTACATTTCATTGAAATATAAACAGTCATATTATTTGACTTCCTGCTGGCCTCCCGTTATAAGAAATAAAAAACATAGTTTCGAAAAGAAGTTTACGGAACCCTAGTTGACAATTTTTTCGACATCGCTTTGACTGTTAGTTTTGAGTACGTCAGAGGTGTCGTTCTTAAGTGTAAATATTTTTCCGCCCGTAGCCCAAACATACTGATACACCACCACCACCTTTTGTGCGAGGACGGCGCCGAGCTTCTTTCGCCAGCTCCTGTCAAGCGTTCATTCGCGTAAAAGGTAGTGCATGAGCCACGGTAATCGAGAGCCGCTGTCGTTAGTTTACGCTCCTTTGACTTTGCCAGGATTTGATTTCTGTTTGTACGGTGAACGAACGCTACAATAACGTTACCCGGCATTCTCTTAACGTTGGAACACAGTGACAGATGTCAACGTCTGAGTCTGTGATGAGTATATCCATGATGCTACCAATTCTTTTAACTACATCTTGCGCATGTCCCTCCGAGGGCACCTCTTTGATCTTCAGACTGTTGGAACGCTGGTATATTTCCATGCCCTCGATATTTGTTCGCAGCATGTCGCTATCGGTGTCAAGCTCCTGACTCCGGGTTGTTAACTGCTCTATCTCCTTGCGCAGTTCTTTCGGCTCTTTTGTAAATTCCTTAACGTTGTTTTAAGTGTCGCTATTAAATTTAGCGTTTTATTTGACAGCCCGTATTTCTCCTCTTATCTTACGGCGCAGATCATCAATCGCCTTAGCGAGGTCCTTGGTATCCCTGCTCATATTTGCAAATCAATCTCCCGCAAACAGAATACTCAGCTCGCCAGCAGTGCCTCCGAAGATATTTAAATGAACAGACTAATATCATCAGTGCTCCTCACTTGAGGTGGAAAGGCAGGGAAAATTTGCGTAGTTCTTTAGCATGCACTGCTGCCAAACTTTAATGTCCAATGTCGGCTTCTATAGGCAGGTCTTGTCACGCGTGGCACTGTTCCCGGCTCCCTCCTAAAGTGCCTTGATACTTTTTCTACAAGCAACGACAACCAATACAAGTGGCAAAGCACAATCCGCTGGAACAGAATGGCGTCATTCAGTTCAAACCTCTGCTGTGCGCCGCCATTCGCTTCCTATTACTTGCACCGTCACGCAGTCGGCGCGTATGTCACTACCTGTGGGAAGCATTTTTCTAGGGACTTTACTCCCTTCGCTTCTTGACCACGTGCTGTTGCAGGACGTGCTGTGCCGATGTGCTGCGTTAGCGGGCTTGCCGGCGGCAACTTGACCACGCGGCTCTTTATCAACTGCATCGAAAAGGCAGGAAGATTCAGCGCGATGCTTTCAGCGAGCACTGCTGCCGAACTTTGTAATCAAGCAGGGTGTTGTGTGGTTGTAGCAAACGTATCTGCTTGTCTAGTCTATGCTATTCGTAAAGTGTTAAACATTTTATACAGGACACTTCAGCTCCTGTAGATATCTCCATGTGTACCGCTTACATTGCCTATCTTCATTGCTAGATCGCGTCACACAAGTTAACATTGACTTCGACAGATCCGCCTCTCATATACTCATACTTACAAAAATGATGGAAGTATACTTACTTTCCCCCTCTTTAAGACTACAGTGATTTCAGTAATCATCTTTCCAGTCTTGAAAAGAAAATCGACTTTTCAAAATATCACGTGCATATCTACGGCGATTTTAATCTCCCAGGTATAGACTCGTCATCTCGCAACGCCACCAGCGCAAACTTGCATGCTTCAAAGAAAGCTGTTTCCTTGATGAACTTTATTAATTTTAATGGTTTTATTCAACTCAATCACATTGCAAACAATGCTGGTAACATTCTTGATCTCTTTCTTTCAAAGAGCCCCATTGAATGCATTGAAGCCACCACTGACGCGCTAGTTCATCCTGATGTCTTCCAACCGCCTTTTTGTGTAACCTACTACCTCTTGCGAGACCAGTGTTAGAGACAAAGTTATTCTAAATACAATTACAGTGCTGGTGATTACCTGGGATTCTATGAGTTTTTAAGAGATCATGATTGGTCAACAGTGTTAAATGATCAAAACGTGGACAATTCTAAGGATTCCTTAACCCGCACTGTCACTAATGGGATAGATATATTCATTTCAAATCGTTCATCGAATCGCTCCCGGTATCCCCATTGGTTCTCAAGCGAATTAAAATACTATATACGCAGGAAAAGTCACTTCCATAAGCTTCACCTACGAAGCGGTGTCTATTTATGGTACACAAAGTTCAGTATCTACCGGACGCTGGTTAAAAAGTTATTCAAGTATGACAAACAGGTTTATAAGCAAAGACGTGAAAACTGTCTATACCGAAAGCCTGACGAGTTGTGGAAATTTGTAAAGCAGCATACAAAAACAAGAAGCGACAGTATATGTCTACGGGGCGACACTGGATATGTATCGTCTCCTCTAGACGTAGCCAATATTTTTCGGGATCATTTTTGTGAATGCTACTTCTCAGATTCGTTCTCAAGTTATACCCCTTCTGACAATACTGGTTACCACGATTTTCTGACAATTACCTCTATTGACAAAGTTGGAGTTCTAGAAGCGATATCAAAACTGAAGTCGAAGTTTTCAGTGGGAATGGATATGATACCAAATTTTATTATCAAGGGTATGCACACCTAATAGCCCCCATCTTAAATCACATATTTAACCTCTCGTTGAAAAGTGGTGTTTCCCCATCATCGTGGAAAATGTCTGTTGTCATACCAGTACATAAAAGTGGTGATGTTTGTAACGTAAATAACTACCGACCGATATATTTGCTGTGCGCCTTTCCGAAGGTATTAGAGATGGTCATCTACACTCGCGTTTCGTATTAGTATAGACGGAAATTTAGTTGTGCTCAACATGATTTTTTAAAGCGACGCTCCGTGGAAACTAATCTTTGTTAATTTCTTGGTTACTCAGTTGCTATAGTTCTTTCTCGAGGACAGGTCGATACTGTTTATTTTGATATGACAAAGGCCTTCTACAAAGTTAATTATGATTTACTATTGCTGAAGTTCTCATTGTATGGAGTATCGCCGACCCTTTTAAACTGGTTTAAGACTTACTTAACTGATCGTCGTAGCAGTGTGAGAATTGCGAATAGCTATTCCGACACTTTCATCCCGACGTCTGGGGTCCCCCAAGGATCTAACCTCGGGCCCCTACTGTTCCTCGTATTCATCAAAGACATTGAAAAGTGTATAAAAAATTCACACTTGTTTTTGTTTGCTAATGACATTAAGATATTCACGAATATAAGATCATTTGACGATTGCAGTGTATTACAAGATGACATTTTACGCATATCTGAGTGGTGCTCCGTAAACTTGTTGGTGCTTAACAATGACGAAAACAAAAATCTTATCAATGTCTCATAAACGCGATATATTATCTTACTCTTATGTTCTTAAATCAGCTACCATCTCACGAGTCACCGAGGTTTGTGACCTTGGGATCTATTTTGACACTAGACTTTACTTTTGTTGTCATGTTTCAAATATTGTTGCCTCTTCTGTCCGAATGATGGGTTTGCTATACCGTTTATCATGCCACTTTATGAATCATTTATGCCTTGTCCGACTGTTCTTATGTCTGGTACGTGCAAAACTTGACTTCGGTAGTGTCGCATGGAATTCGCTGACTGCCACTGGTGCGTCACGACTAGAAAATGTGCAGAAACGTTTTATTCGTCTTGTCTGTGATAAGTATTTTGGTAGAAGGTTCTATTATGACCACGACGACATTCTTAAGATGCTAGGTTTACAGAACTGATTGAAGCGAAGACTCTCTTGTGCTATTTTATTTTTACATAAAGTAATTAACGGTCACATCGACGCTGATCTTTTAGGCTCAGTGAATTTTCATGCTCCTGCTCGATCTTGTAGACATCGTTCCTTGTTTTACCCTCCCTTTCAAGAAACATTGTCGCATTAACCCGCATGCAAGTCTCTTTGAACAATGTTGACTCGCCAACGTTGGACGTTTTCAGTGATTGTACCACGTTCAAGCGCAATCTTGACTATGCACTGTACCATGTATAGGACAGGTGTCTCCATGAGATACTGCTGAATCTCTTTTTCTTTGATCCAATCGTGGACATTTGTGCCACCATACCAAAACCTCACGGTTGTTCTGGGGCACTGGGGAAATAAACTAATTTTATTATTATAATTATTATTTATTACTTATTTCTTAATTTCTTATTACTTATTTCATATCCGCCAATAACGCCCCCCCCCAAAAAAAAAAAGAAATGGTCTTCATATGTTATTAAATTATGATAACAAAACCTAAATGTATTGATGTTTCATATTTGCAATAAAAATTATTATTATTAATATTATTCTTATTATTATTAAAACTTGTTTGTTTTTCAAACCCGCTGAGGAGTGTTTCCCTAGATAGGCCCTTGATTTTGCATACGTCATGTTGTACCGATTGTACTTGTGTTCCTGTTGCATATGTTTGTGATGTTAAGTACATGGGAATTGTGTTCGATTCTGGATTTATCCTGGAACACTAGATGGCAAATATTTGTGAAAGAATGAGAAGAGTATCTTGTCTACTGTATTCTATTAGAGTGTTTGTCCCGATGTCAATTCGGATACTTATTATACAGACACTGGGATACAGCATTTTAAGGTATGGCATTACTTTATTTGGAAACTGTCCCAGGCGATGGCATACCAGGATTGATGGTATCTTGAAAGGTATGCTGAGAAGTGTAGCTTACAACTCGGAGTTTCTTGCAGAGGACAACTTGTTTAAATCTGATTCTCAGTTGCCTAATTTTGAGACCCTGTTCAAGCACACCATTATCACCCGGCACTACTGGGACAGTTCCTTTAAGAACCCCAAGTTATTGTCTAGGTCTTTCAGGAGCAATCAACGGTTTGAAGTTCCTAGAAAAAGAACGCATTATGGAGAATGCGTAAGATCTTTGTACGTACCGAAGATACTTAATGAGCTTCACGAAGACTTACATAACATAGAGTCGGTGAAAAATTAAAGAAAGCTCCTCAAGTGTGTCTGCTAAAACCCATCTCAAGACCGATCGAGAAAAAAAATTATGATGTTTTGTGTATCCCTGCATTGCGTTTCATCGTAATGCTGTGCCACATAGTGTGAGTAATCATATTAAATTACCTGTTTTCCTATTTAAGTGACTCCGCAAACAAATTTTGTTAGCATTTGTGTTTTTCTGTTTCACTTCACGAGCAGCATGCTCATCAAGGTGGCGTTTATCATACAAGCCCTAGATGGCTTTGATGAACCCGTGTCTGTACCTGGTTCTGTGTTCGTGCAATAAAACTATTATTATTATTATTATTATTATTATTATTATTATTATTATTATTATTAATATTATTATTATAACGTGCAACTGTTTAGACAGTTTACTGAAGCGTCAAAAAAGATTATTGTAGTAAAACAAAGAAAAGACAACATACGCTGGCTTAATAAAGACATATTGTCTGTTATAAAACTCAAAGAAATAGCCTGAAGCGATGCCGCCGGTCTCCGCATAATTCCATCCTTAAAGCAGAATTCAGAACTATCCGGAACAGAGTCAGCGCGTTAATTCGCTCAGCTAAGCGGCTGTACTTTCAAAAGCAGTTCTCTGATTCTAGACGCAACTCGGCTAAAACGTGGTCGTTAATCAACGAGTTACGTGGTGTTACATCTCCTCACATTCAAAATTTTGACGGTGCCTTTGGGCTTAATTCACTGGCTACGGCAAATACCTTCAACAATTTTTTTGCCTCCTTCTCGGGCAGTGCCCGGCTATCGGCCACAGCGGCCTTTTCTAGTGCCTCCCTGAACTCAGCTTCCGCGTTTCTTCCTGAAATGACATCGCAGGACCTCGAATCAATAATCTTAGGGCTCAAGCCAAATAAATTACCGGGTTATGATGGAATATGTCTTAGCGATCTCCGTAGAAATTTCAGGTACTTAAAAGATACTCTTCTACTTATGCTCAACACAATGATCGAGACAGGTTCCATTCCCATCGAATTGAAAACTGCTATTGTTAAACCTCTTTTTAAAGGAGGTCAGCGTGGCCAGGTTGAAAACTATCGGCCAATTTCTATTCTACCATGTATTGCTAAAATATTGGAAAAATTTATTTACATCACTATGTCTTCTTTTGTAGAGAAGTGCAACATAATATCTCCCAACCAATACGGTTTCGTGCCTGGTCGTGGGACTCAACCCCTTCTCGAAGCGCTATCTGATGAGGTAAATTTGGGTTTTGAGAACAACCTGTTTATTTGTGCTTGCTTTCTTGATGTCAGAAAGGCGTTCGACACAGTGAGTCACTCCATTTTATTGCAAAAACTTTCAGCTGTTGGTTTCCGGGGTCCTTTTTTGTCCTTACTGACTAATTTCCTGCAAGATCGTTCCCAGCTGGTGTCAATCAAAGGCATACACAGCGTCAAAGTCTCTTTAAAATCTGGTGTCCCACAGGGCTCGGTACTTTCGCCTTTACTCTTCAATATCTATGTAAATGATATGTCTACCTCTGTTTCGAATTGCTCCCTTTATCAATACGCGGACGACACTCTTTTGTTAACAAGTCATCTTACTTATTCAAGGGCTATGGAAATGCTCCAGGAATGTTCTTTAAGACTAATGAACTGGTTCGCCCATAATCTTATTGATATCAATGTCTCAAAAACTAAGTTAGTATGTTTTCACAATCCCCTTAAGTTAGTTGACCTAAATACTCATCTTTTCCTCCACACGTCGCACTGTGTCAACTGCCAGTGCACTCCCATCGCTTTCTCAGACACTGTGAAGTATTTAGGAATTATTTTTGATTCTGATCTTTCTTGGAATTCACACTTGACAAGACTGTGTTCTAAGTTAAGGAGCGTTTCTTGCTTAATGTACAACATCAAGGCTTTTCTACCACTTAATCTCAGGAAACTCATAGTTCACTCGTTAGCATATGGTTCCCTCCGCTACGGAATCACCATTTTTTGGAAATTGCTCTGGATTATGGCAGGCAAAAATCAATAATATCCTAAAAGGAATGCTGCGTAATGTTTACTACAAGCCTACCACTTCCTCTCAGGATATGTTTCAAATATTATCTATGCCCAACTTTCAATCTCTCTTTGTGGAAACGGTAGTCCTTGGTCACTACTGGAATACTGACTTCAAAACACCTAGTCCGAATATCCGGCAACTGCGAACGGTTCCACGATATGTTATCACCAAATGTTACACTCGTTATGGCAAGAACTCGCGGTCCTTCTACGTTCCTCGGATTTTTAATTCTTTACCTGCTAATTTCCCTGAATTCACTTCCAGAAATAAGCTTAGAAAATCGCTTCGCCTTCTCCTGTCTTCCGATGAGTCGATCTAAAAATGTATAACATTTTTTGTGTGTGTTTTTTTGCGTTTTGTATTTTTTTTCAAACGCCCTTATTTGATTTTATTTGACAGCTTTCTTTTGTCGCCACTAATAATGTCACTAGGTATGTGTCTTCTCATTGGTGCATTTCGCGTATAGTCCAAAGGTGATTGATTAAAATAATGCTTTTATTTGTGCTTACTATTAATGACACAAATAGGGTGCCGTCTTCAATGTGGTGTGTTTGTGATATAACTCAATTTTGCTTGTGTCAAATTCTGCATCATATTTGTTGTTCTGTTTTGTTTTCATGACTCATTTTGTGACTGTTCTCATGCACTGAGAATCTCAATCTTCACCTGGACGTACCCTGCATTGTGCATCTCTTCAAGGAACGATTCTGTGACTTTTTTCTAGTGACATAACCTGACTTTCTTTTTATTTTTATCAATTTTTTTTGTGATTTAGTAGCCTAACCTTCAACTAGAACTATTGCTAATTCTGGTTAAGTTCACAATTTTTTATGTTTTTCCTTTTTCTTTCTTCTTTTGTGATAATTATTTTGATATCTTTGCAACCTCGGTTTTGTCACACAAGCCCTTGAAGGCTTTGACGAACCTGCGTTGTTTTGTAGATATGCTCCTCCATCCCAAATAAATTATTACTATTACTACTATTACTATTACTATTATTATTATTATTATTATTATTATTATTATTATTATTATTATTATGTATTATGTGAGAATTGAATCGGTTTGACGAGTTTCGAGCGTTTACTGACTCTTGCGCCACCTCTTCCTTCAATTACTTCACTGCAGTTCATGTTAACATTCGAAGCATACGGAAATACTGGGATGAACTTAGGGCTATTGTTGAAGAACTTCATGATAAAAACGATGCCCTTGTTTTAACTGAAATAAATTTGAGCTCCAGCTTCTTAGCGCTGTTTGGATTGTCTGGTTTCCAGAACTGTTTTTACACCCGTCGAGATACCCGAGGAGGTGGTATCGGCATTTTCGTGAAGGATTCTTGGTCGATGACTCAGGTTGACGTAAAGTTTACACACTCAAAAAGTCTGGTTGTCAAACTCTCTCACTCCCATCAGACAATTTTTATTTTGGCCATATATAGCCCCTCTTCGTCTAACTGTATCAATTTTCTGGAAAAGCTAAGAGGAAACTCGGAGGAATTAACTAACGAAACAAGGTTTTTGCTTGGTAGGCGATATAAATATTGACACCCTTAAAATTCTCAATCTGTCGTTTGTGACTGTTTGTCTCTACTTGCCGAGCATGGAATATCACCAACTATTCAAAGTGCAACAAGAGAGGAAGTGCTGAATGACTATGTTGTATCCTCGTGTCTCGACCACATTAACGTTCGATCCTCCGATGTGTCTGTCCATTCTGCTGTAATTTTGCAAAAGCTAGCTGATCATTTTTTTTGTTACGTGTCAATGTGTCTTCTCTTTCTGAAGCGGTTCAGGAGGTCGGGCGCATTTGCCGATTAGAGATGCTGAACTTGATAACTTTTGACCGGTATCCGATCAAAATGGTCCCGGTCAAAATGGTCCCGGTCAGAATGGTCCCGGACAAAATGGTCCCGGACAAAATGGTCCCAGACAGAATGGTCCCAACTGCCATTCCGGACAAAATGGTCCCAGCGTGGCATTATTTATTTTCTGTTTGCAGGTTTTTTTTTGTATTTTCTACTCTAGATGGATATTAGCAGCGGCTTGTAACTCTGTGCACACAGTACGTGCAAGGGCTCCGTCCCTTGAACGACTTTTTGAGGGGTGTGCGTAATATGAATACATTTTCGTATTAGGCCTTCGCTTCAGCAGCGTCTACTTCTTGTCTCTTAAAGGGGCTGTGCAACAATTTTCAGACTTTGGCCAATTAGCCACGGAAATTATTCGGCGTCACCTATGGAACGAAAAGCAAAAAACCGTATTTTCTTGCGAGCGCTAGTTCTTATTTAAAAAAAAATGAAACAAATCGAAGGTCATAGTTCCCCTCCACTCTCCACGTCGACTTTCGAGTGACGTACTCTGGAGGTTTACGTAGTTCCCCTTCGAGTCCCTCTTGAGAGACCAGCCGCTTCCTCGTCGTTTGTCAACTTTGAAAGGATTAGCCTCGTCGAAGGTCGCGGCGAGCGATCGACACAAAGGACTGTTCAGAGCGGGGCTGACGGCGAGTGTAGCAGCGGAGAGGGAGAGGTTTTGTTGACTTCCGCGTACCCCCAGAGATGGTGTCATTTTAGTTCCCGTAACCCCGACAGGCGGCTGCAGATCGGCAAATATTTCGTTTTTTGCTTTGCGATTAAGCAGCAGGACAGCGGTTTTTCGGGGCAAGGTGACGCGTTTTTGGTCACTTGGGCTTGTATCAACAATATACAAAAATGTAAACAGCCAATTCTTTCAACATTAAAATCGTTGCACAGCCCCTTTAAAGGCCGATCCACATAGGGCGTATTCTCGACGAATTTACGCGCGTTTCAGCGGGCGTAATCACGGGATTTGGCGAGCGCTTTTTTCACAGAAGGGAAGAGGGGAAGGTCGCCAAACCACACACGACGCTTTTCGTCGACGTCTCCTCGGCGTTTGGTGCAGTGTAGCCCGACTCGCGCCTTTCATGAAAGGAGGCAAAATGTAGATCGGCTGCTATATTATTGCGTTCCGCGAGGAGACAGAAATAACTGAATGTTAATAAGCAACCAAAGCCTAATTTGCTAACACCTGTTTCAAAAATGTTCGTTGCAACCGTCAAGTTGCCAAAAACTCCCGGCAGGAGGACGGCCGCGATCTCTGCTCAAAACCCTTCCTTTTGTAATTCTTTTCACATCGCCCGCAACATCGATGGTATTTTCTTCTGTCTCAGTCGTTCATCGCTCGTTCCAAAGAGATATAGCGATTTCGTACAGTTCGCCGATAAACCGGCGAACGCGACAAGCGAGCTCCCATTTCGGCGGCCGAGTCAAGCCAGCCAGCCGGCCGCATAGCTAGGCAAGCCGATTCTCGAGCAACTTCCGGCTCTCAACTCGGGAGCTGATTGGCCGGCACCGCGCCGTACGCTTCCGGATACGCCACGCCGAAATACGCCGATGCGCCGAGATCTGTCTCGGTCGGATCGCCGAATACGCGCGTATTTACGCCGACCTCGGAAGCGCTCGTCCCGACGCCCGCTGTACGTCGGGATTACGCCCGCCAAAACGCCCGCAAATACGTCGCAGATACGCCCTATGTGGTTCAAGCTTAAATGGTCTATGTAATAAATACGCTCATTATTGCGCGCCCGTTTCCGGCTTGAGCGGCGTCGGCGTCGGCGTCGGCGTCGGCGTCGGCGTCGGCGTCGGCGTAACCGCGCGGTGCATGATGGGTAAATTTTCCCCCTAAATTTAGCGGAAAATTCTTCCCGCTAAATCTAGCGGAAAACTTTTCCCCGCTAAATCTAGCGGAACATTTTTCCCCCCGCAAAATTTAGCGGAAAGTTTTCCCTCGCTAAATCTAGCGGTAAGTTCTCCCTGCTAAATTTAGCGGAAAATTTTCTCCGCCCTCACCCCTCGAGGTCACGTGACCACCAGGCCATGGGACGCCCCCCCCCCGAAATCGTGACCCCCCCCCCCGTGCCTTCCCCTCCTCCTCAAGAGCTGCGCTCTAATTCGGCGTTACAGGGAGTCGTAAACGGCTTTCATTTTTGATTTCTTTAATATACAATGTTCAGACAGAGCGATGCTGTTTCTGAAAAATAAAACACGGTGATACGACAGCTTAATTTAAATAAAAAACACGTCAAGAACCTGTAGTACGTGTATAATAATGATTTTCATTGCGAATATCGTTTTGAAGCTCGATAGCGCTAATTTGAAAACGGGTTCTGGTGATAGAAATATAGTGATTACACACGTGGAATATATCGGCAGAAATCAATAACCTTTGAGAAATAGAGCTACATGGTATAGATAGAAGGGATTTAAAATTTGTTTCAAGTGAATATAAAGAAAATGTTGATATTATCCTTGAACGTTTGTCAAAATAAAAGTACCTAACCATTTTGTCCTATTAAGAGCGCTCAAAGCATGGATAAATTCGCCTGAGACCATTTTGTCCGGTTTGGCACTTGGGACCTTTTTGTCCGGGACCATTTTGTCCGGGACCATTTTGACCGGGACCATTCTGACCGGGACCATTTTGTCCTACACTCCTTTTTACCGACTGATTAAGAACTGTGACTGAGATGGGTTTTTGTCCTCAGTCAACAGCAACAACATTTACCCAATGTTCATTAACATCCTTAACCACTTTAGAAATTCATCAAAAAGGTGGTATATGTCAAAAAACGTAAACCCTCACCACCTTGGCTAACTCCCACTATACTCGACGCAATAACTTTAAAAGAGCAATTGTGGAAGAAGAGTCGGCGTTCCCCCAACAACGCAGTACTTAAACTACTGTGTAAGATACAAAGAAACCGCGTGAACGCTCTCCTTCGCTCAGCGAAACGCTCATATTTTTCTAAAAAGATTCGCGATGCTCGCTTAGACTCCAGAAAAACTTGGCGTGTTATCAATAAGCTTCGAGGTCATGTGCGAAAGAACAAGACCGAGACTCTTCGTGACCACTTTGGCACAGACATGACTTCTACTGTGCAAGCATTCAATACTTTTTTTTTCAAAAACTCAGCTGCCATTCCGACGAGCACGGGATCCCCCATTCGGACACCCGGAACTCCGGCTTTCTTCAAATCAGCATTTCTTCCTTCTCTCACGGAGCTTGACTTGCGCTCATATTTGTTCGGTTTCAGGCCATCTTAATCTGCGGGTATTGACAACATCATAGCTCTAGATTTATGCCGCAACTATGACTCGATAAAGGATTTGCTTCTTACCATTATCAATGGTATCTTAGAAACGGGTAATATCCCTAGCGAATTAAAACAAGGTTTAGTGGTTCCTCTTTACAGAGGTGGCGTAAAAGACCAAGTTTCTTCATACAGACCTATTTCGATCCTCTCTGGCATCTCCGAGATTCTCGAAAAACACCTCTTTGTTGTTATGACTGGCTTTCTTGAGAAGCATTCCATTATATCGTCAACTCAATACGGGTTCGTAGCTGTTCGTGGCAACATTGATCTCCTTGAAAATTTTTCTGACACTTTGCATTACCCTTTCGAGAATAATATGTACACGTGTGCACTGTTCATTGACGTTGCAAAGGCATTTGACACTGTAAACCACGACAGCACTTTTGAATAAGCTTTGCAGGATGGGCTTTCGAGGGCCGTTCTATTCCTTGCTCGCCAATTTTCTTTCAAATCGATCCCAGGTTGTGTCTCTGGGCAACTCTCGCAGATCACAGGTGCGCTTAATATCCGGGGTCCCACAGGGCTCCATTCTATCGCCGCTACTATTTAACATCAACGTCAATGATTTACCAACTGGAGTCACAAGCTCCACGGTACTGCAATATGCCGATGATACACTTTTATTTTCTAGACATCTGGTATACGAGCGTGCAATCAAAATACTGCAGGCAGACGCGATTGCACTCATGGACTGGTTTTCGGCAAATAAGCTGCGTGTGAACACTTCCAAAATAAAACTTGTATGATTCTGTAATCCTCTGAAAGTTGTCAACTTGTCTTCTTCATTTTTTCTTCATGAATCCAATTGCCTATGCACCGATTGTGAACCCGTTCAATATGTTAGCTCTATTAAGTACCTAGGTATCTACTTTGATTGTGATTTATCATGGCGCACGCATATGTCTTACTTATGCCAACAGTTGCGAGCTGTCTCTTGTTTAATGTATAGTTTAAAGTGTTTTGTACCTTTATCTATAAGAAGAAACATTATGCGTGCCCTGGCGTACAGTTTACTGAAATATGGCATCACAGTCTTCTTCAATTGTCCTCTCCTATGGCACACACGAATCGACCGCATTTTGTGTGGTCTTCTAAAGAGCGTTGCTTACCGCACGGAATACTCATCGAGTGATAACTTGTTCGCCTCGCTGGAACTACCGTCGTTCTACTCTTTATTTCTACAAACGGTCGTCTGGAAACACTTCTGGGCGAGCGAGTTCAAAATCATTTCGACACCAGTCCGTGAGCTTCGAGCAGCTCCACGTTTCCATAACCCAAGAGCGAGAACTCGCTATGGTGAAAGTAATGCGCGAATATTATGCGTCAAACGTTTTCAATAGTCTTCCAGACTCCTTGCTTTCCTTGCTTCCAACAAATCTCTGAAGAAAAGTCTAAGATCTTTGTTTTCTGACGTGTTGCGAAAGCCATCATGATAGCAATGGGAAGCCTACCTGGGCAGCTATATTCTCCTTCTTTTTATGTTCATTTCTACACACAAGCTTAGTGCTTGGCTCCAAACGTTTCCAAAATTGCCGGCTTATTTGTTTTGTGCCTTTGCGCCGATTTTGTCTCTCTGTTGTTTTTTTTGTTGTTTTTGTTTGTTTTTAATTTACACAGGCTTTTTTGCTTTGCTTTCTTCCAGAAATGTAACAGTTCACTGAAGATCTCTTCGAACCTTGGGGCCTATATCGTGGAAAAACGCAAACTAGTGTGTGCGTGTTTTTTTATATTTTTCTTTTCTTGTGCGATTACGACTGCTAACACTTCTCAGCCACATCTTCGAGAAGCACTCTCCTATTCGCTGTGGTGCTCTGCATATACAACGTGCGTGCGTGCATGCATTTTGTATTTACTTAATTTCTTATATTGTAACTTTTCCACCTTCCAAAGAACTACACTGTGTTTCCAACGGAATTGTAACATTTCCGTACTAAAAACGCAAACAAGTGTTGCGTTTGTCTTTTTATATATTTATATATTTTTTTTCTTGTAGGATTACGATTGCTAACTCTTCTCAGCCACATCTTCGAGAAGTACTTTTCTATTCGCCGTGGTGCTGTGCTTATGAGAACGTGCGTGCGTGTGGGCATTTTGTATTTACTTCATTTTTTATATTGTAACTTTTCCGCCTTCCAAAGAACTATACTGTGTCTCCAACGGAACTGTAACATTTTCGTACTCATGAATTTTTTAAATTTGGTTTATTGAGCTGCATTTCTTACTCATGTTTGCTTTTTTCTTAGTGTACTTTCTGGACCTG
>JAZHYW010034349.1:0-14804 GCA_037355805.1 Ixodes ricinus | reverse complement strand
AACCTGGGCTATGTTCCAAATCTTACCCGAGTAACCTGCCTCCTACGTCAGTGGGTAATACCACGTGACATCGCGAGTAAACGACCCGCGACTCGATTTTGCGCGATTTTGGAAGAACGGCCGGGATACAGTGGCCACCACTGATCTCAATGACAATTGCTGGATCGCGTTTGCCCGCTCCGCGAATGCGGTCACTGGCGGCCATCTTTTTGGTAGAGTTATATCACCTCTAGCCAAGATACAGCTGCTGAAGCCACCTGGCAGCCACCATCATCCATCCATGGCAGACGGCGTTTTGGCAGTTGTGGTGGCAGGCTGCCATCAAAATAGCGTGGGTGATATTCCGTGATTGATTGAAATTGTTTGACGAAACATGTTTTTAAAACCCGGCGTGAACGGTAGCCCGGTCTTTGAGGACCCGGTGAAAGTTTCACGAAATCGCGCAGCACCGGGGAAAAGCAGCACAGCACGCATCGAAAGTACAGCATCGAAAGCAGACGCCGGTACGTAGTCTGCTTTCGATGCGAGCTGCGCTGCTTTCTCCCGGTGCTGCGCTTTCGTAGAACTTTCGCCGGGTCCTCAAAGACGAGGCTACCGTTCACGCCGGGTTTCAAGAATCTGCTTCGTCGAACAACTTCAATCAAGCACGAAATATCACCCACGGTACAGTGTACTAGATCTACGGCTATTTTATGGCAGCCTGCCGCCATTGCGCTGTCCGCCATATTACTATGATGGCTAGAGATGATATAACTCTACCAAAAAGATGGCACCGTGGCCGCCAACGTTACCAGAACCACTTTGGTGGCCGCATTCCCGTCCATAGGCGGTGCGGTACAGTGAACTAGAATAGAAGTAGTGGAAAAATAGCCGGCATCCAGGTGAGGCGCTTCGTGTAGAACCTACCAGGTAGCGCTGGTGTTCGATTCCGGAGCACTCCTGCCAGCGAAGTTCGCGCCAAGCGTAGCTGTTTTTGATCTTAGCGGTTCATTAGTGTGGCCTATGTATGCTTTATGGGTGTTTCAACGTCTATGAATTAATGTTTAATGCTTACTTGGGCAATGTAGTGAAAACCGGGGTAACCAGTCTTGCATGCTGGCGCGTAGCGGTGTGGATCCGTCTTCTTTCTCTTCGTTTTCACTTGCTTAGCGACAAGACTCGAACCAATGTAATCACAATGCCAAGCCCTTGACATTCACGAAAACAAATCGCGAAAACGACCACAGACACCACAGGAACCATCTGAGAACGTACGCGACGCCATATCCCATGTTACAGTAGCCAAGTCCTCCGGATTTCGACAACAGCGCCACTCGCGGCAGTCTACACTTCTGGCTTCACACAGCCAATGGGTCGGCGCCGACGCTTTTTCCACTACCCCTATATTCTAGTTCACTGTAACTGTAGGCAACGCCTCCTGTACTAAGATGCCTGTCAGTGCCTGTCATGAGAGCGGCGATCGTCCTGCCGTGCCCTCTTTCTTTTTCCTCCTCCCCTTCACCGAAACGACCGCGAAGGGGCGCTGCTAACTGACCCTATCCAGAGCCATATGACCCTATCGCTCGCGGCCGCGAGAGCGCGGGAGATTTGACGTCTGCTATTGTGATACCACTAGGGGTGTGCGAGTAGTGCTTCAAATCGAATAGTGCAGTGTTGTCCCTGGCGTTAACAGCGCAAAGAGAGTGCGAAGGCTATGAATGATGTGGTGCTGTACAGGCGGAACAGCGCATCAGCAAAACAGTTACTCCAGTCCACGCACACAAAAAAGACAAACTTACGCAGCGCTGGCTCACTCTTTGGTATATTTACATCTTTCGTCTTCGTCTTCTTTTGGTATTATGGTCTAGGGCCATGGAGAATAATGGGGTCTTTTTCTTCAAAAGGATGCAAAACAGTAAACCAAAGACTGAAACTAAAACTAATGTTAAAATAAATAAAATTAGCACTCAGTTGCGAGCGGCCGGCCGTGCCAGTTGCGCCGAGATGACCAGAGCGCCCAGCAAGAGTTGCTGATGATGATGTTGTTGCTCGCGCCTAGCGGGTCGGAACTGAGCGCCACCTAGTGGCGTTTGGCTACAATACGATGGCAGACCGTGCCGCAATGGGAGAGCGGAGCCACCGCGACAGGCATCTTAGTACAGTGGAGGCGTTGCTGTAGGCCAGGATAACCGCCTGGATACTACGCGGATTGGCTTCGTCTTGGGCTATGTTCCAAATCTCACCCGAGTAACCTGCCTCCTACGTCAGCGGGTAATACCACGTGACATCGCGAGTAAACGATCCGCGACTCGATTTTGGAACGGCCGGGAAAATCACCTGGATAGCCTGGATACTACGCGGATTGGCTTCGTCTTGGGCTACGGCAAAAGAAAACACAGCAGTGATGGGAGAAAATAGCAGACGATTCTTTTGATCATGAAGAAAGCACTCGAAGAGACGATAATATCAATGACGACGCGGTGTTTCTTGAGGTGGATCCACCAGCTCCTTTACTCACCTTCCTTAGGAGCTGTATATTGAGATGAAAATTACTTACTCCTTACCGTTAGACATCAAAAATGTGTTTTTACTAATCAGCGCGAGCGCCGCCCTAAACATATATATTCCATGCCTTGTAATTTGTACCGATCATGTCTTGCAGAAATTGATTCCACACGGTGCAGTGGTACAGCGCGAGGGTGCTTTCTCAAGTAGGATATGAAACTTACCCATGTTGAATTAACCTGAGACTGCTCGCCTGCACCCATATGATTTTTTTCTATGAAACTTACGTTCGCGTTGACGCGAATATGATTACAATAAAATATTTGAAGCCTTCACTGCTTTACAAGCGTTATCCTCTCATTACGAACACTCTGGAGGAAACGCAAATACTACCTTATCGTTTACTGCGTTTAAACATTTTCAGCCTTGAACGTGAGAATACGGCATTCCCTCCAACGCCGAGGACGAGAATGCGGAGAAGCTCCTGTTTACGCTCGCACTCTGATAATAACAAGTATACCTTCCTGAGGGGAGGTACACGGTCTGAATGTGGTGCAATCAATTCCTGCGTTGAAACCAGCACATAAATGGGTGCACCTCATTCTTTGTCATTTCGAACCTCCGCCACCAAAACCAACGGAGCAAGCGAGCTTTGACGGCTGTCGGCGCAGAAAGCAGACGACGAACAGATCACGTGATGTATTTACTCGATTTGATCCGACGTTACCCCCGATCCCGATCGAGGAGGGTAGCGCGAGTAATTACTCCGGAGTAAACAACCCGCTTCTGGAACGCGAGTTCTGACGTCATCGAGTAAGCTCGAGTAAGTTTTGAAACGCCACGGTACGAAACCTTTACTCCGGAGTCGGATCGAGTAAATTTTGGAACACAGCCCTGGAACGCGAGTTCTGACGTCATCGAGTAAGCTCGAGTAAGTTTTGGAACGCCACGGTACGAAACCTTTACTCCGGAGTCGGATCGAGTAAATTTTGGAACACAGCCTGGAACGCGAGTTCTGACGTCATCGAGTAAGCTCGAGTAGGTTTTGGAACGCCACGGTACGAAACCTTTACTCCGGAGTCGGATCGAGTAAATTTTGGAACACAGCCAATGAGGGTCGGAGACTCGGAGGTGCGTGCCGCAGCTCAGAGCTCTGCCGCAGCTGAGCCTGAAGCCCGGTTCACACAGTTGCGTTTGACTGCGTTTGACTGCGTTGCGGAAGCGAGACACCAGGACATCCCTGCTGCTTATATCGCGTGCCAAGATGATTCCTTGAATTGAATCCCACGCTTCATACGAATCACAGATGTGCCGGTGACTCGCTTTCGGTTCTCGCCGCAACGCAGTCAAACGCAGTCAAACGCAAGTGTCTGAACCGGCCTTGACTAGTGTGCTGGCTTCATTGAGCGACACAAATTATGTCTGGTAATACGAGGAAGCTAGGATGTTATGAGAGCAGGTCACCTCTTTATGCTGAAAACAAAAACGGTGTTGAGCGTAATACTTACTCCAGGAAGCACGTTTTAATTCTGTAGCGAAACGGAAACTAACCTCTATTTTGGATTTAATTTGACGATATAGGTCTTAATTTCGAATTCTTTCATAGCTCAAGATGTGTCTCACATCGTAATGATTGTGACATACGTGCTCGATTCAGGCACTTCAAATTATTTTGGAGATTTCAGTGTCAATTTAAAGACAGGGTCTTTCATACACCTTAGAGGTAATTATATAGAATATTGTAGTTGTTGAAAAAATCAGTGCTAATATTTGTGCGTTCTCGCTGCCTTTTCTCGCTCAGATAGTTGTGATGTAAAAAAAAAATCAGCAGAACCCATCCTTTGGGAATGATTATCTACGTTAATGCGAATAGCATCAAACGGTGCGGAGTTATGCGCGTTCGTCAGGTGGCCGGCACACTCTAGATACGCCAGCCCACTCTTGAGGCGATTCTAAATTTGTTGACACTTTCACAGCCCTGCGCACGATCTCCGCAGCCCAGCACGTGCGTTTGTGTCACTTAGGAAGGCGAGCAAAGCACGCGCCATACGCACAAACACTCAAAATGGTACCGACCAGACTTTCTGGCGTCTGAGCTAGTCTCAACCAACGGTACTCTAAACGGTTGTTTATATCTTTACCATAGGACGCGCTTACAGCGCTGTCACTAGCTACCGGTGCGCGCGCGTTCCATGCACGAGGGCTCATTCCGCTCTCGTGAGGCTGAGCTAGAGGTCTCCCGAGCGCGGGAGAGGGTGAGCTTAGAGGGAGAGTGTGAGCGCGGGAGAGGGTGAGCTAGCCCTCGTGCATGGAACGCGCGCGCACCGGTGGCTGTGACAGCGCTGCAAAGCGCGTCCTATGGTAAAGATATAAACAAATGTTTAGAGTGCGGTGAATGACTGCCTTCATAGCACAATAAAGAAAAAAAAAAAAAACTGCCTTCATAGCTCTGTGGGTAGCGCGTCTGCCTGCTGATCAAAGGGTCAACGGTTCGAATCCCAGCCGGCGCCGGTCTTTTTTATTTATTTATCGACCCGCGGCGTAAGAGGTTAGATAGCCAGATAGATAGATAGATAGATAGATAGATACATAGACGAAAAGTGCGTGACGTATCCAAAGAATGCTATTCGCATTAATAATAATAAACGTTAAGGAAGTGTCAGTGAATGAGTATCTTCAGTTTTAAAAGGCAGAACCGCCTATTAATCACGCAGGAATAAAATACGTGCGGACTCTTTCCTGTACTTGCGAGGACCAATGAAATTATCGTATGTTTGAAAATTTTGGCGGCCTTTGTAAAGTTTCGCTAAAGAAACAATTTTCAGTTTATTTAAATATGTTGTGCATGATAATTTCACAAGACGTAAAATAGTTCTAGTTTAGAATACGCGATACTGCAATTATCGTTTCACAAACAAGGGACTACGTTTTCTCCTTGCCGTCCTCCGCGGGGGTGAAATTCCCGTTCCCCGGGATGCGCGGAAGCGCACGTATCTGCGCGCACATGGCGTCGGTGTTGATCATCGACGTGGACGGCGTGGTGAAAGCTCATCGTTCCGCGTAAAAGCGCTATCTTTGACTGTGAATTTTCGTCGTGTGTCGTTATGATAACCCAGCACGTACTAGAAGGGAAGACCCACCTACTCGTGCGGCGATGTCGTGGCGGCACTCTCAAGACAGCAGAAACGCCCGTGCCGTCGTGTTTGTTTACTTCGACTACAGTGGTGCTTTCTAAGCATTTGTGTCCTCGAACATCGCCCGGATTTCTTATTTGGCGCATTTCATGCGTGTGCTCAAGTTCAAGGTATTACTGGCGCGTACCGTATAAAGGACGCGAAGTTTCACGCGTTTTCATCACCGGAGAAAAAGTTATTAGTGTTAGCAATCCTGAACGCTCGCAACGTCTATCTGATCACGAAATCATATTTCTACGTTGCTATATCGAGTCTGAACCAGCCTTCCCCCGTCCTCCCGAGGCGAAAGTCAACGTGGCGACATCGTTTGACATCACGTAACAGGGGTAACGCTGCGATGTCAAACGTTGGTTTGGTTGAGTAAAACTATACGCACTCCGGAGTGCATTTCGGACGAGATGGCTATACGCACTCCGCTAAACTCGTATAAAACGAACGCTGTGGCTAGCGTTACGTCCGGACGGAGCACTGAAACGCGTATACCTAACCCTCCCCTCCCCCCCCCCCCCCCGCCCTCCTCTCTCTCCCCCGTGAACCTAGGGAAGGCGGAGATTCGGACGTAACGCTAGACACTTCCGGTCACAACGAGTTTTTCAGCGATGGCCTTTCCCCTTTTCCGTTCCAACAAACCAATTTGCCGAGCTCTGATGATCATACCCTGTAAATTATTGTAAATAAACTGTTTGAAAAAAAAAAAAAAAAAGATGGCATAGCATAGGGGCTAAGGCGTCCGCTTTGTACGCAAGTGGACGCGGGTTCGATCCCCGGCGGGCGTACTTTTTTTGTTTTGTTTTTTTCATTTTGTTTTATCGAGGCATATAGCGATGTTTACGACATTTCTTTTTTGCGATAATGTTGTCGACGAAACTTCGCAGAATTAAATGGGACTCCCTTTCCGGAGGTGCAATCGGGGACAGCGGGGCTTGGGTTGCCGGCCGGACGCCGCGAAGCGGCGTGTACTGGTTACGTTTTGTAATTAGCAGCCAATACTGTCGCCGCGAAGCGGCGTGAACGCAGGCGGGGGCTGGGTTAACGCGCTCCCCAGTGATACACGCGCCGTTCGAAAAGGGTAGCCCGACGGGCATGAATTCTCGGCGGAGTGCGTATAGCCATCTCGTCCGAAATGCACTCCGGAGTGCGTATAGCTTTACTCGGTTTGGTTACGACTTGCCCCAACCGCAAGTCGAAGAACGCCCGAAAAGGTCTGCGTTTCATCGTCCTCGGAACCCGAACAGGACTCCGAAGCGCTGCTATCGTCCACATCGCACGTCGGAGTGGCGTCATAGGAAATCATCCCCAGGTCGGCTGTCCGCCGAAGAATTTCAACCTCCAACGGCATCAGATCCTCGAGCGTAGAAGCGCCGCCATGATCGAAGCTCGAATGTCAAAGAGGTTCGGCCGATGCGGCTACCTCGGGATCACTGCGCGACGGAACGTCGTCCAACGCCATTGGCCCGAGATACTTTTGATAAGCGTGCGAGGACCAATGAGAGTGGTTTCGTTTTCGGATGGATCCGAGGTTTGGCGGCCTTCAATTACATTTTATTAAAGAAATAATCACCGTATGACTATACTATTTGGTTTTTAGGGATACTTGGGGCGTCTAAATTCAGCTGTCATCATCAAAACACGAACTCAAAAACCACTTGAGTGTCCCTTTAACATTATTCCCAGCACAATCCTTACAGAATAAATCAAATTTTTACAATATGCTAACAAAACGTATAAATTAATAAACGCTGTTCTCACTACAACAACCCAAAGACGGAATCCGAGTCGGACAGCAGAAGTGTGTGTGTGTTTTTTTATAGCAACGCGTGACGCAGTGTTTGACTGTTTCTCTGTCTTGATAACAATGCCAGAGTGTTTCATATGCTAAAAGAATGATACCTTTCTGGAATACTATTATGGTTAAATGACGTATCTTGGGGATCGTAGCGTTAAGGGGGGCATAAATTGCCATGATCTGTATTAATAATAATACTATTAAAATTCAAATAATTTAATACGCAATTTTTCAATATTTAATATAATTTGTTGCTTATTATCTAATTTCAAACGCGCGAACTAATATGACAATCAAAAGTGTGCTAATCTGTGCTTTTTAATGACCAAGTTATAAAACAACAGTCAAAAATCAATCAAAACATTCTCGCTGATGTAGCAAATCCCTGTAAAATCACATTATTGTGGGTAAAGCGTATTTTGCTTTCAATGTCGCGACTTTTGACACTCGGCAAGAGTTATAAAGTCGCCGCCAATATCCTTACAGACCTGATGCCCTAAAATAAAAAAAATAGAAATATATATATTTTTAAATTATCAATTTTTTTATAGCATTTAGTTACTTTCATTTTTATGCTCCGTCGTTTTGCCAATCTCAGCCTTTCCAGTTCGAAGGAACGTCTACCTGCTTGCACGTCTGCTCACTGCAGCACGTTGCGTTGGCGTTGCAGGCCGGAGAAACAGTTGTGAGTTTTACTATTGCGTATACGAGCAAACGCAAGCGCTGTGGGTTTGCGTTAGCTTTGCGTGTTCTAAACTGCGCGTGCGCAGAGCCCAAAATTTTGGTCTTGGATTGGCACATGGCGATTAAAATCCAGTGACTTTAATGGCGATGAGGCGCACGCACAACGTGGGGCACGTAACTCTAACGCAAACCTCACAGCACTTGCAATACTAAAGCTCTCTATAGTAGGTTACAAGTCAAGAAGGTAGCGGCAAATGCCCCTCAAAGGGAACCATATATCCCTCCGCCACCTCCCCATCTAATAGCGTCCCATCGTTTCCGTGACGTCGTGGCCAACGCGGGAGAGGGTTTTGCCTCGCTTTGAATATTTGCTTTATCTTAACGACCTTGACTTAGCGTTGTGGAAGCCTCGAGAGGGAGATTAGAAGTCGTTTTTGTTACCGATGGAAACAAAAATTACTTTGGGGGATTAGCTTCCCCCTTCGATGGATACAAAGGCCACTTTCAGGGGCTCTGTTTCCTCTCCGATGAATACATTTACAAAGGTCGCTTTCTTGAAAAGGGTGGGTTGGGGGGGGGGGGGGGGTCGGAGACAAGTTGGCATCACTCTTTACCCATCATTCATTGAAGCGGAACAAGGGGTGTTTCCAGGGAACTATTCTTTCGACTGCGGATGGATTTCAAACGGTCGCATCACGATTATGGGAGGAGCTTCTCCTACCTTCTTGACTTATAACCGACTATAGTAAGGTACAATCCCATACCGGCTGCAGTACTACGTTGGGACAGTGAAGAGTGTTGTTTGCGTTCGGAAATGACAATTGGCGAGCCATGATCGCGCGCAGTTACGCCGCGCCCGCTGCACGGAAGAATCGGGGGACCCTTACTAGAGCGCTTCCCTTTTCCGCCGCGGGAGGGCGAGCAACTAGCTGGAGACGCGAATAGAGTTAAATTATTTTAACGTCTCCCGTCAAGATCGTCCTTTTTTAGAGGGTGTGCGATTATTCCTTCGAATCGAATATTGCAGCGTCATCCCTAGTTTCAACACTGGTGAGCGAGCCGGTACGCCGTGACTTTTCTTTGCATTGTAAATTATAAGAATGACGCAGTGCTGTTCGATACGAGTATGACGTTTCCCTGTCAGAATGGCTATGTTTATACTTCGTTTCACCTTATCTGCGAGCGAAGCCAAAGCTAGAAGCGCGAGACCAGCGCTTTTTGCGTTTCTCCCCAGCTTGCGCGCTCGAGCAAAGCCTGAACGCACGGAGCTTTCGTGCTCGCGCTTCCAGCTTTGCCTTCGCTCGCACATAAGGTGAAACGAAGTATAGTTTGACAGCCATTTCTGAGTACGTCACATGACATTTCCTCATAGGGCAATTCGTCGCGGTGACACTGACAGTTCGTGAGACCATTGAAATAATTTTATTTTACCGTTCTATTTTTCTAGTCCGAGCGTTGGATGGATTGATGGATGGTAATAGCTATAACCTTTGTAACGGTGGCAGCTTGCGCCACCTAGCCTAACGTTTTGTTATCCCTTCTTTTTTAATTTTGTTTAAATTTTGTTCTAACACAACCCCCCCCCCTCCCCTTTTAAAGTGTTTCCATTGCTTATTTTTATCTGTATGTTCACCCCTCCCGAGATCTTTTCAACCAACCTTCTAATATATGTCCTCTTAGTTACCGCAATTCTTTCCTTATCTATTCGTCCATCCATGTCTGCGAATCCCAGTGCCCTCTCCAAATCCGTATCTATTCCCCCCCCCCCCCCCCCCAAGAGCTAGGATAGGACGAAGCTCCGTGCACCTTAAAATTACATGTTTTATGGTTTCCCTTTCGCGTTTCCTGGAATTTAGTCCTATATGTTTCCGTTCTTAGCACCCCCGTTCTAGCTTCAAACAGCAATGAGCTCCTCAATGAATTATTTGTTCCTTCTTTATTTCTTGTTTTTGTGCCCTGTATATTAATTGTTAAAGCATATCGGCCCACATTGCTCAACCTGTGCCGCTCGTGTAGTTGTTTGAGTTGCGTCATTGTATTTCTTGTGTTTTTCAGATATTTCTATAATGACTGTTTCTATTTGTTTTCATGACAATGGCTGTCTTGTTATTTACGCTGTATGAACTGCAGGGGTCAGAGGCGCTGTCAGGCATCATGCCTTTATCTCTGCCCTGTCTGTGAATAAATAAAATCCGCCAAAAAAAAGCTGCTTTTTTAATTTTTTTTAATTTTTTTACTTTTTTTTTACTGATATTCTCTGATCTGCCCCATCTCGTTGAATGTATTTAAATCTCAGCTTGCGGGTTCGGTTTGTTCACTTAGTGTTTAGACTTCTCATATATAGACACTTGTACACTCTCCCTGCCCACCGTGTATTCTCAATATCAGCTAGTCTTTGTTCAAATTTTGCTTTACTCATCGCTTCTATAGGGGCATTCACTGGACGCCATATTTGAGGGCGATGTTTAGGGCGCATGCTCAGAACGAGCTTATATTAATAGGCTGCTAAGACCGGCAATCTTGATGGTGTGGAATGCACGTTGCAAAAGAACTGTGGAAGCCCGCCGTCAGCGCGCGCTCAGCAACCACGCACACAGATATGGCCGCCAGTGAATACTCCCTATACTCTCGAAAGATGCCCAACCCATGTCCCCCTGTACTCCCTCATTTGGTGTATTCCCATGTGCTCCCAATGCCAACCTACCTACACTCCTTTGCTGTATCTCCAAACCTGCCTGGATTTCTGGCCTCATGCACAATACCGCATTCCCAAATGACAGTCCAGGGCCGGTTTGCTCATCTTGCGGCCGCGGTTGCGGCCAAGAGGGATTTTTATGTCACGTGACCAGCTCCATGGGGACAAAGAAGTACCTAGCGACCCTGCCTAATGGCGGAGAAATCCGCCATTAGGCAGGGTCCGCCAAAATCTTAGCTTCGGGCCCACACTGCGTGAGTTGCGGGCAAAAGATCTAAGACTATGCGTATCTGACAAAGAAGGTGGATTCGTCGTCCTCGATTCAGGGAAGTACGCGGAAAAAGCCAATCAAGCCATTGCCAAGAACTTCATTCCGGCAGAAGAAAAAAGGGCAACAACTACAAAAAGGGCTATCCTAAATATACTAGAAAATAACCACCTTGGAAGTCTCGTAACAAAAATCAAGGGAACAAAAGGAAACGAATTGTCAGTTTTTTTCTCAGTCAAGACGCATAAAGAAGGGGATCCGTTTCGGGCCATCGTCTCAGAGAGAAATACATGGCAAGCACACGTTTCAACTTTTCTAGCAAAACAATTATCTCAAGTTCAGGCACAGGACCCCTTCAAGATATCAAACTCCGAAAGAGTGATCTCGATCCTTCTTTCAAGAAAATGGATGCAACATTGCCTCTGGATTTTCGCTAGACATCCAAGACATGTACTATTCCATTCCACACGCGAACCTCATGAAAGTACTTCGGAAGACCATTGAAGAGCAAGGCATCACAATATTCCAAAACGCGGCGGGAATGTCACTAGACAGCTTTTTGGAGCTGTTACGAGTGTACCTAACGGCGACGGTAGTGACACATCAAGATCAAAAATTTGTCCAGAAGAGCGGAGTGTGCATCGGATCAAGAGTGGCGCCGTACCTCAGTGACGTGTTCCTCGCAGCATGCGGAATTGCCATCCAACAAGTTTTGAAAGATCCCCGGGTCGAAGCCATCTTCCGGTATGTCGATGACTTCTTGATTCTTTGCAACGAGAAAACGGAAGAGCCAAGCAACGGATGCCGAGAATACGTGATGAGATGCTTTGAACAGAGCTGCATGGGTTTGAAATTCACTCATGAACTACCTGTAAATGAATCTATAAGGTTTCTCGATCTCACCTTAGATTTCAAAGAAGGCCACGTATGTTGGAGGTATCAGGCTCGTTCCTGCAAAAGATTTCTACCGTTCGACTCAGAACACTCAAAGAACGTAAAAAGAGGGGTCGCCACCACAGCGCTTCATCCGCCTTAAAAAAGTCCTGTGCCCACCAAGTTGCGAGAAGTTTTGACATACAAATGTCTAGGCTTCTTGAAGCTGGATACCCGCACACGCTTCTGACATCAATATGCGAAAAGATTTGCAAGAACTTGAAGCGCGGTCCGGGAGACGTACGACAACCAAAAAAGAAACCTGGAAGCCCCATAGTGGTGGTGCCATATCTTCATGGCATTACCCACAAGCTAAAGAAGATAGCGAGCCGGCAAGGGGTACACGTCGTATGTTCCGCGCCGAACAAGGCTTCTTCCATGTGTGGGAAAATCAACAAAGAACAAAACACAAACGAAAATCAATGTGACGTGGCACACAAGACCAAGTATGCCCAATGCCAAAAAGAGGTCATATATAAGATTCCCATGACATGTGGGAGATGTTATATAGGCCAAACAGGACGTTGTATTAACGATAGAACAAGAGAGCATGCCGCATCTTTACGAGCCTTAACAGCAGCCGGACACCTAGCAGCTCACTGCCGTACATGCGAATGTCAGGCAAAACTACACGAAGTTAGCATTGTGGGAAAACACAGAAACCAACTCGCGCGGGAACTGCTAGAGGCCCTAGCCATCAAGGACAACGGAGAGGACTGTGTTAGTGCCCCTTCAGTTGCACTCGACCACAAGGAGGAAGCGTTCCTGCGGGGAGCCACGGTGTCCGGGCAAGGATAAAAGAAAGAAGAATGCGCCAGCCTCACCCCTAAAAAAGGATGAGGAAACGCCAAAAAACCAGTAAAGCAAAAAATCGAAAAGTGACCTAAAGAAAAAGAAAAGAAAAAGAAATTATGAATTACGGGATAAAAAGAAAAAGAAGTATTCAATCACTCGCAAAGAGGAAAAGAAAAGGAAGAGCATTAAACAGTTGTTAGTCCAGCAGTGTGAATGGTGTTTTTATGCGTGGTTTCTTTGTTCAGCTGGCCCATCGTAAGGAGAAATCCGTATCGCTTCAGGCACAAAAGCCTAATTTCGCTCGCAGAAACTGACTACAGGGACTTTCAACTGGAGTCCAATAGACCGATCTCACCAAGCTTTCCACGCATGCGTGACGCCGCCATAACTGTAGTTCTTAGGAGGCAGACGCCAGTTCACGAGACAGCTCATGCCGCCTTGTGCTCTGCTCGCGCAGACCTCCAGCAGGGTTGTCGCGCGTGCAGAAAGACTACAGCTCCCACGATGCATGTGGGCAGCGGTGGCGTACTCAAACTAGCTGGTGAGATCGGTCTATTGACCGCCCCTTTATACTGTAGGAGCGGCAGGTAAAGTTAAGGCCAGGGAGGGTAAATATGAGCCAAAATAAAGAAAAAACCACGCGAGTTAAAAGCGGTGGCAGTATATCTATTGGCGACGTGCGCGACCGAAAGCGTCGCTGTGGTCGGCCGGCCATGATTGGCCGAATGCTGACTATGACGTCAGGAAAGGATTTCTCATCGACGAAAATAAGATGAATCTAAGAGCTTGAATTTTGATGGTGTTGGCAGTGTCGCTTTGAGAGGGTAACGATTTCAAGCCTCCACAGTGCTCATTGTAAACACCATCGAACTTGTTGTTCGCAATGTAATGACGTCACGAAAGGGAGCCATGGGAGGGCGTGCCACCAAAACATCTCGCCGCTAATAGGGGCTATTCACTGGCCGCCATATTTGAGGTCACTGTCTAGAGCGCATGCTCAGATCGAGCTCACATTAATAGGCTGCCAAGACCGGCAATCTTGATGGTGCGGGGTGCACGTTGCAAAATAACTGTGGAAGCTAGCCATCAGCACGTGCTCAGCATTAGCGCACACAGATATGGCCGCCAGTGAATACACTCTATACACCTGCGCCAGCGCCGCCCGCTTGCGCCTTCTGCAGTGGTCCAGAGGTTAGGGTGCCGGTACTTGTCGTCGCGGCGTGAAAATTCCGGGTTCAAATCGCGCTGGGAACTTCTTTTTTTTGTATTTTGCCGATGCCTCATTTTTTAACTGTGATAATTTTTACGAATCATCCACTTGCACTACTGCGCCTTACACGGTTTTTACTGTTACTCCCACCTGTTCAATCAAAACACCGGGAAGAAAAAAAGTTCAATGCAAGTTAACGCGCTAATACAACAAACAAATTAGTCGTTAGTTGTTTATACAGCAGGAGTTTAGTCTGCCAGAACATGGCGACATTGTCACCCACTGTAGATAATTAAGCCAGTGCGGTACAACCGCTAGCCTGGGGTCTTTAACGTGCACCACGCAGTAGTGATACACGACCGCACGCCGGTACGATGCTCATCCAGATCCGCGCTAATACAATAGTTTCATAATGTTCATTAAAAGGAAACCAAGGTAACAGCATCGGTATGGCTTTCACACAAACGGAGTCGAAACAAGCATCCTTTCCCAGCAACTACAATTTTATGTGTTTTTAAATATGCAACATTCTTGAAACGACTCTTTTCAATAACAGGAGGCGCCTATACATGCCTTCCCGTATGGAAATCTTATATCTGGGCCATATCTGGCCATATCAAACATTATATGATTATATACGGCCTATATACAGACTTATCTGGCGTATATTCAGACTGATATGGCTTATATACAGACTTATCTGGCGTAGATACAGCTTATCTGGTGTATATACAGACTTATCTGGGATATATACA